>JAGVSQ010002853.1:0-23299 GCA_022683975.1 Rhyacophila evoluta | reverse complement strand
TCAGAATTTAAAATCAATTTCCATGAAGCACCATCAGTCGAAAATATTAATTATAAAATAATATAGTTAAGACGTTAACAATGTTTTGTTTATATATATTTAACGCATTGTACAATAGGTGTCAAAATTCATAGTGCGTACATTCTGTGTAAATTAATTAATTAATAGAAACTTACACTCTTACGGTACTGATGTGAACAGTTTTGAATCAGTATCCCGTTATGAAATCAGCACCAAGTTGTTTCACAAAAAAAAAACAATGAGCAACCTTGCTATAAAACTAACATTTAGTTGTTAAATATATTAAGAGACATATCAAGCAAAACAAACTAATTGTTGTTGTAAAATATAAACTTCTATGTATGTTACATTTCTAAACTTAACTATAAAAATTTACGATATTTCATTTTGTTCAAATTTTACATTTAAAATAACTTAAAGTACCTACACACAAACTCACTTTACTTCGCCATTTTACCATTTTATCATCGTTAATTTATATTCCTGATTGATTTATGAAATTAAAAATATCTTTATTCAATTTTTATACAATTATTAACTTCACGTAATTGAAAAAAACTTTGTTACAGGTGAGGTAAATTATTAAATACTAATAATTTGCCAAAATAATTTCAGGTAGAGGGTGGTAATTTATTTTGACGTTATTTTATATGATTTTTGAATTAAAATCGACATGAATTAGTCGAAAATGTCAAATTTAATTAATAATTTGTATCACGTATCACCGCCCAATGACAAAACTAACATGTAAATAAAAATAATAATATGCAAAAGTAAGATGGCGGTAGTGTAGTTTCAGTTTGTGTCAATTGTATAGAAATCATGTTCCATCGGTAATTTTGTGGATGTACAATTAGGTTAAGGTTCGTCGTAATAAACTTAACAAAATATATTAGTGCACTTCAAACGACGGAACAATCAACATTATTGATATTAATTCAACACTTGTAATTTCAAATGCATTACTAAATTGACATTTTCCGTTTCAGGTTTTCAATCGTTTCTCCATCTAACCTTCCGTATGTATACACGAAAATAAAGAAAGAAATGTAACCAATCGACTATTTTTAATCATCACTTACAGTAGTATCCGGCCAGAATGTCAGAAAAAGAGAACCAGGCTCTCGAATATATGAGGCAGAAACAATGGTTTCAAGCGTCTCAGACATTCGATCAAATATTGGGTCCCAATTTTAATTTTAAAGTGCCACGCGAAAAAGTTATATCATGGTTAATGGGTCGATCCGAATGCAGCCTAGAGCTGAACCTTCACGAAGCGGTGGTGCAAGATTGTCGAAAGCTAATAAAGATCCTGAGTGATAATGATGGTTCGAATCTCGGAGCGAGGGTTCGGAGACGTTTAGTTCATTCACTTTTTCAATTGAAATTGTATAATGAAGCCGAGCAAGCTTGCGCCGAATGGATGAATTCGAATTTTGGGCCGCATAATAATGCTGAAATCAAGAAAACTTTAGAAAGATTGCGAACTGTATTACAAATAGCGAATGGGCAGAAAAACAATCAAAGGATACCACAGCAAAAATTAGATGAAGAGATGTTAATCTTAGATTCGAAACTAGAGTCCTGGGCCATCAGCTCTCAGGCCTTGGACAAGAATCGGAAAGCGGTGACTGCTGGCGGTCAAAAAGCTTCAGCAAGCATCAACATGCCTGATAATCAGATGAACAGAAAACGAAATCAAGCAGATAGTAAAAAGACTATTGATCCGGCTGGAAATGTAAACAACTTTCAGAAACAAATTGAACAAGTAGGCAAGCAGAGTGAAGGGACAGCCTGTTCATATTGTTCGCTCACTTTTAGTGACCGTGCCGGCCTAAGAGCACATTGTGCAACGCATCAGCATCAAACTGTCATCATGTCTGACGAAGGTGTGTAAAGTGGGTGTCTAGAAATAAGCATTAGTCTCCGTCAAGTATACATGACTGTGATTTCTTTTAAGTACTTAGGCTATTGCATGACCCATTAACTAACTTCTTGTTTTATTAGGTACAATTTTTTTTGACCATCAGAAATCCAAATACAATTTGATGTGAATTGTTTATGTATTTGTTGAGCACCATCTTATTCGATATTTACATAACATAGATAATTTTGTCATGCCAGCATAATGGCTATCATATATGCAATATAATGTCCTTCCATTATATTTGTCTGCAGCTCGATTATGTCTAGTGTTTTTAGTTTTATGCCATTTATACTGATAACATGGATATTGACACATTAAGTCTTCAAAAGAAAATATTATGGAGATGCTGAATAAAAGAAATCATGTCAACTTTTACTAATCTCTTAATTTGTTATAGGACGAGATTGGAAGTGGAGACCTCCACCTCGTGGTTTTACCTCCGATACATACGCTCTATGTGAAGGTTGGGAAGCGAATAACACTTCCTTAGGAACGGAAGGTACATGTCGATATGGAGCACAATGTGTTGAAGCGCATGGTCCAGAAGAACTTGCGGAATGGAAAGAGAGGTAATCATTTTACAAATCCTTTCGTCTCAAACTTCAACCAGCATAATATACCCGTGTGTGCTTTACATATACCATTGGCTAGTAGCAAACTTCACTAGAATTTGTTTTGCGAGCGTATCAAAAACTTGTTATTTCATTTACATTATGACTGACTCTTACCTATATGAATGATGTAAAAAGAGAAATTTTTATGAGTGATGTCAATATTTGTAGTAAGAAACATTTATGTAATAGTTTTATATGTAAATATAGGTTGTAATAACTAATGTTAAAACTTTTAAAAATACTTTAACTAGATACGGCCCACAATTTAAATCTGAGCTTGTATCACATGTATTGTCTTCTCAGATTCACTTATTTCTTTTTAGATTTGAATACCGAAAGATGAAAATGCAAAGAGCCTGTGAGAAAGAGCTTTATGGCAAGAGCTACACAGGTGATATTTTTTTAATACAGGTCAAATAGATATTATTGTAAAATACTGCACCATATCCATCCACTATTCTAAACCCATTCATTATCCAATTGCGTACAATTATCTTGCGGCAACACACCTATAGCCCTTCCCGAACTCTCATTTTGATAAATGCTTGTGTCCGTATGCTTTTCTAGAATATATTAAGTTTCTATGTATCCTCTCTATAAAAAGTTTTAACTAAATGACAAACTGCTTTTTTCAGAACAATTGCTTGAAAAATGGATACAGGCCACATCACCGGAAAAAATAATGAGGGAGAAACTAGAAGGAGTGGAAGAAATTTGCAATTCTGATTTAGTTACTACTGTGTCTTCGAAAGTCAGCAAACGCGAATGGACTTTTGTGCTCAAAACCAAACGCTTGTTGAAGGCTGTAGCACTTTTGCAAGATGCCCATAGGAATCATTTTATCCTCAAGCAGGTGTTTCCTGGGGAACCCAAACCCAACAAGAAAGGGCATAAAGTAGTGGAAGCAGATCTGACTTCTGATCAGGAGTGGACTGCTGCCAATACAGAAAAGTCTGCCGAATCAACAGATCAGGGTCCCACATTAGAACATAGAATAAAAGTAATATTTTCCACAGACATCTACGGTACGTTTCGACAATCCGTAGTCTTTGATTTGGGTAGTGAACCCGTTTTAGTAAAGCATTTATGTGTAGATGTTGTCCCAGTGACGGATGCTGATAAAATAAAAGAAATCCGGAAAGAAATGGTTCTCTCTTCTAGTGAGAGGTGGGATACAAGCAATGCGGATGTAGTGGCTTTCAGTTCTCCAGTTTATCCTGGATTGGCCACTCCACATGGCTCCGAAACTTGTGAACGAGACAGGGACCTATTGAATGCATATCCTGCGCCACGAGCCAACAATCTTTGCCTTACCCAGGCAACAGTCACTGAACGACATCTCACAAGAAATAATTACCGAACCCGAATGCACGAGCTGCTATCAGTCGAAGAGATGGCCCGATACGAACAAGTGGCACGATATAACTTGACCTGCCGATTACGAGTGGCAGCGAGTTATCTTTTAGCACCCTCAGGAATGGCTACCTCCACTGCTAAATATGCGCATTCAGGGGAACTCTTTGCCCTTCTAACTTTAGGCAAAGATGTTTCAGAAGACACATCAGCTGGAAGACTTATCCTTAATAATTGCACTACCGTTCTTTTGGCAGCCTCTCCGGCGCCTGGAGGTGGTTCTCGCCGCGTATACGAATCTCTAATAGAAGACAAAGGAAAGAATATGATATATCTTAGGCTATCTGCCATTACTGTACGGGAATTAGCTATGCGTGTGGATACGGATTTCTCTGCTGATGTACAGTTCCAGCTAAACAGGCTCACTTACTGCGAATGGCATTACGCCATCGATAAAATCGCTGATTATAGACTTATATTTCCTGATACCGTGCTAGAACCCAATATACCTTGGACTCCTCATCGGCAGTGGAGTGAATGCCTGGACTCCCGCCTCAACTCAAAACAGAAAGAGGCCGTACTCGCCATCACTACCCCTGTAGGAATGCCCATTCCTCCAATTCTTATTATTGGACCTTTCGGTACTGGAAAAACTTACACCCTGGCACAGGTATAAATGAACATTATCATCTAGATATAATCATTTTTAATAATATAATCTTCAATCAGGTTGATTTATTTTGTAATGGATTGGATTGTGTGTTTTTAAATTATATCATTTCAAAAGCCAAATATATGACATGATTTTTTGTAGACAGGTGTTTAAAATTGACTTATTGATTGATTGTTAGTGAGTACTGTTTTACGGTAAATCACTTATCACTTTGCACCACCCTGCCTTCATATGAGTGAGATAATATTGTTCAATATGTTGGAGTGAAAGTTCTGTGAATTCTAAGCGTAATGTTCATGTAAAAAAAAATGTATTACTAATAATATATATTTATTACAGGCGATAAAGCAACTATTATTACAACCAGAATCAAAAATATTGATTTGTACGCATTCTAATTCTGCGGCTGATTTATATATTAAAGATTATCTTCATCCATGGTTAGAAGGCGGTATGGCCGAAGCGAGACCACTACGAATTTATTATCACAAGAGATGGGTTACTACAGTTGATCAAGTCGTGCAAAAGGTAATTGTCTAAACTGAGATTATTATGTTACATTCCAAGGCTTGCGAAAAAAACTCTTGAAGCAAAACATCTTCATATTGTAGAGATCTATTATAATTATATGCTCAAATAGATTTACAGTGATTTAATGTCTATAAAAGGACTCACCTTTTCTGGCATTTTATTTTATGCAATCCCATCTGAAAAGTTTTGATATTTTATTGATACAATATTTGATATTTTCTCATTTAATAATGAATTAGAAAACTGATATTATTGTCATTTATCTTACTGCCAAAATTATATTTCACATTACAGTATTGCCTGATTGAATTAAATGGCGGAGTGAGAAATTTTAGATTGCCATGTCTTGAAGACATTTTAAAGCATCGAATAGTTGTTGTGACGCTGTCAATATCAATGTATTTGTCAACACTTGGATTGCCTAAGGGTGAGAATTATAACTTTATTATTGCTGTCATGGGTTGCTGAATTGAACTGTTTTTACATACAAATTATAAAATGTGATTGAGAAAATAAGATTAAAGAAGAATTAACACTTGTCAAATAATTTCATAAAGAGTAAATAAAATTTCATTATGGTCGCAATATATTTAAAAAGTTCCAATAAATCATGCATGTCTTTTTTGAAATATGAGACTGGTGTTGAATAAATCGAATTGCCCTCTAATGTTGTTGGAACATATCGGCAGGTCACTTTACCCACATCTTGCTAGACGAAGCAGCTCAGGCAATGGAGAGTGAGGCACTCATGCCATTAGCTCTAGCGACGCCCACATCCCGTATTGTGCTTGCTGGAGATCACATGCAGCTCAGCCCTGAGCTATTCTCACAGTTTGCTAAGGAGAGAAACCTGCATATTTCTCTGTTAGAGAGGCTGTATGAGCGCTATCCACCTAATTTTCCCTGCAAGATTCTCCTATGCGAAAACTACCGCGCCCATGAGGCTATCATAGGTTTCACTTCAGAGCTCTTCTATGAACAGAAGCTGGTGGCCAGTGGTAAACAACCGCGTCATGACAAATTCTACCCACTGACATTCTTTACAACCAGGGGTGAGGATGTGCAAGACCAGAACTCCACAGCTTTTTATAACAACAGTGAGGTATATGAGGTAGTGGAACGCATCTGCGAATTGCGCCGTAAATGGCCACCGGCTTGGGGGAAGCCTGATGAGCAAAGCATAGGTATTATGACACCTTATGCTGATCAGGTGTTCCGCATTCGCTCTGAGCTACGCAAGCGCCGTATGGGCGGTATTTCTGTGGAAAGAGTACTCAACGTGCAAGGAAAACAATTCCGGGCTGTGTTTCTCTCTACCGTACGAACGCGTCGCACCTGCCAGGCTGCCTCCGAACTAGACTATGGCTTCCTCTCTAACCGTAAACTGCTCAACACAGCCATTACGCGTGCCCAGAGTCTTGTAGCTGTTGTTGGTGATCCAGTCGCCCTATGTTCAATTGGACGCTGCCGCAAGGTCTGGGAAAGATTTATTCGTATCTGCAATGAAAATGAAAGTCTTTTTGGAATCACGTGGACACTCTTGCGGTCTCAACTAGATGGTGTGGAACTCAAAAAGACCTATACACTCAACCCTCTGGCACCTGAGTTTGTCCCACGTGCCTTGCAACCCGAAGCGTACATAAAACTGCAACAAGCGGCTGTCCGGCAGGTTGTTCCTATATTACCTGGTCTTGGCCCACCTTCTGTTGCACCTCCTCCTCAAACGAATGTTGCTACCCTCCGTCAACCTATCCCTGGCCAGATGCCACCAAACCTTGGGCTTCCCGAAGCGCCAGCTGCATCCTTTCCTCTCTATCAATTCTTGGGTGTTGCTGGGCAGCCACATGGTGGAGCCGCATTTCCGATGACCCGGGCTCCACCCTCCCAACCACCTGCACCCGTTCCCTATCCTCATCCTGCACAGGCCAATCCTTCTGTGAATCCCTGGACAGTGAATTCTTTTGCTCTGGCATCCCCCAATGGTCGAAGTACTCCTACATGGCCTCTAAAGCAGCCACAGAAAAAGCCGCCAGATGCGAGCCCTGGGTCCAATGGTCCTCTCCGGGGTCTGCATCCTGGTGCGCCACCTGTCCGATCCACAGCCGCTCCACAACACCTGATGGCTCCTCCAGCCCCACCATCAAAGCAGAATTTTCTCCCCCTTCTCTCTCAGCAGAGAATTAGCCCAAATGTTTCACCTGTCCCTGTCGGATTTGCAGTTGAAAATTTCAGTGAGCTGATGCCTTCACCTTTTTTGAGAAACACTCCCATCAGCATGCCTCCTGAGCGCCTCTCGTATCCTCCTGCCTCTGTCAAATATCAGGAGCCAGAGCGTCCCTCACCACAGCAAGATAAGGACCATATACAATTCTTGCAGAATGTCCATTTTCCAGAGAGAAGTCCATCATCAGGCCGAGTGCACACTGTCTTGTTACCCCTTACCACTCATCGAGATATTCCCTCTGAGGGTCATGAAACTCAGCTGCAATGGTATAGACATCTGTTAGACACACAGGGAGTCGAGTGCGCCTCCCACTTTATGGACATGGTCCTCCAACAACGGACTATGGCGCCTCCACGGCCTCAGAAGCCAGCACCCCCCATTCAGGAACCTTTTCCACATACAGGTGACTACTCGAGGATGTCAGAAGATGTCTTCGGGGACAAGGGTGTTCGTCCAAGTCGGCATTTTGTTAATTACGGCATGCCAAATGGTCATGCCCCCCCCAACTTGTCCAATGAACCTGAAAGGCCATGGCCAATGGCCGACATAAAACCTAATGTTGTAGGGCAGTACATCAATAATAAACCATTTGTGCGGGAGTTCGACTCGCCCGCAGTCTTCGGGGGTGCCATGTACCATCCCAACCCTGGTCAGCGAGATGAGAGGATTCTCCAGAGGGGTTTCCCTCCTCAAGATCCTGGCCTGGATCTGCCATGGCAGACCAACAAGCCCGTCACTCAGTCTGTTCCTCTATACCGCAGACAAGCACAAGCGGGGCGAGGTGGCTCCCGTGGTGAACCACCCATTCCTCAAGGGCTCTTAGATACCCTAGATAAGCAGAACACCAGTGCAGGGGCTTTTGCAGGATATGCTCGAGCATTCAGCTTACAACAGACGGAACCCCCTCATCTTAGCCAACATGGTCCAACACATGTTGACAGAGGGATGCCCAACGGAGTAATGGGGCCTGGTGAATGCCGCATCCCGCCGCCTTCTCGGCAGCATCCGCACCTTCATCATCAGCAGCATGCTGAAGCGGATTATTCTCGGCCGTTGAATGGGATCCCTCCGGAGGGAATGGATGGAGATGGGGCGACGTATGCCAGTGTTCTCCGCCAAACTACTCCTAAGCCCGATGAAGACAAAGGTGACCCTTTCTCTGGCCTACGAGACTTTGGCCACAAACCTCAACCATATGGCTTATATCACTACTTTGATTGAGTCATATGAGTTTTTTTTCTATTTTGTATCTCGAAAACTGTGTTGTTGAGGACCCTCGCGTGCGATTTCTGGAGGATGGATTGCGATTTTATTTGAATGTGACTGTTGTCGAATAACGTTTCGATCAATCGTAATATTGATGTGATGTAATGAGTAAATCAGCTTTCAGATTTAAAATATTAGAAAAAAATCGACAAGAATATTTAAAAATAGTTATCTTCTAGTAAATAAAATATAAAAACAAAAAAAAAAAAATGTAAAAGAGAAAACCCAAAAATTATCTTCTTAGAATAGTCTATTTGTACTGTCCGATAGATCATTTTCACTGCCTCAGATCAACCAATCGTAGGAAATTAACTTAAATTGTATCTTTTTTCTTTTCCGAAACAAAGATGTTGCCCTGGAATGTTATGTATATTTGACGCAATCTACTTGGCTCACAATCGTGGCGTATGTTGACTTGGTTGGTCAACAGTGATGTAAATGTAAAATTATTTTAATAAACAAATTACTATTGCATTTATTCTGTTTCTTTACTAATTATCTACACTCCTTGTTACCCTTATATCTTTCGTCAATGATCACTTTTATAAAAATATCAACTTTATTGAAGTTCAAGCCAAGAGTCAAAAGGCAGACTAAATTCTCAGATAAGAGAAACATGTCACATTATTAAACAACAGGCAAAACTCGTTTATGAATAATCAACTTTTCAAGACTCAAACTATTTATTTATTTAGATTGTTGATCATTCACGGAGTTATACTTATTGCCTGAGTTTTTGACTTTTGCTTTGAATGTGGAGCACAACTCCACAACATAAAAGCTTTTCTACACAATTGGTTTTCAGCCAATTACGATCACAGATACCCAATTATGGAGAATATGCACATTTTAACTCTTTTGAGACACAGGATTTTTGGTGGGAAGAAATGCCCAGTTGCAGAGATTTTTTTACTCAAAAATATTTTTAAAATGTGCATAACTTACACACTTCTGCCAAAAAATCGAATTAGGGCGACGCAGCTCAATTAATGACTAATTTAAACCAGTGGTATGAATTTCAAGCTGCTGTGAATGTACAGTTTAGTTTTTTTGAAGTGGTTTTTAAAAATAACCCATCACATTAGTATCAAAAAAAGTGGGACACATTGAATACCACGATGCCCCAAAGAGTTAAGTCAGGGGTCTCCAAAATTTTTAGCCACACTGACTCCTCCATTAAGTCCCAGGGGACAAGTTCTAGCTAGCTCATCATACCAATATCAGATACTGGTGGGCCAATGTTGACCTGCGGGCTGTAATTTGGAGACGTCTTAAGTGAACTATTGGATCATTGAAAAATGAATAAAAACTGTTATTCAAATAAATTCTTTTAATAACTAATAATCACATAATATATTTACACTATTGACAATAACTACAATGGTTGCTAGGTACGCTTTAGCAGTAGACAAATTATTGAATGGCAGTTGAGTGTCTAAATCATTTTGATAAGTAAATTCATATCTACAATTAATTATGTACAAAGAAATAATTAATAAATTAAATTGATGTAACTGAAAAATGTCAAATTACAACAATGTAATTTGGAGATTTTACAAAAAGAATGTGTTAATAATTAGCATGTTACCTAATTTAATTAAAATTTTATCACACATTGTGTTTGATACTTCCTTCCAACACTCAGTTGTTAGCATGAATCAACATTGTCAAATAAAATAAAATTAACAGCGTAATTGGTTATACTACAATATGTAGTTACATTATACACATCAACCTATATTGCTAATACTCGGTTAGTAGACGTTACCTAATATGACAAGACCAACATATATACAACATGCATAAGCAATATTGCGAATTTTCAATAATACATTAAATTCGTATGTGGCCTGATTCCAGTAAATCTTGCAACCATAACTAAAAAAAAACAACAAGATTCAAAGACAAAACCTGAATACCTTTATATTCACTTCATCTGTAACTCTGGTCAAGTCTTAAGCTATAGCATCCAGATCATTCTGTTTTTATTTAAACTAATTAGTGTAAATAAAAAGTGTGAACTTAACTTTTAATTGAAAGTGACACTTCTGATCACGATAGTAACTTGTTTAGTGGCTGGACTAGTCCATTGCATGTATTGTGCTCAGATAATGTAAGTTACAAAGCTTCCAAAGTCTATCATTGACATCACTGGATATTATGCTATGTATAATGAAGTGAATTTTTTTTTGAGAATTCTCTACTTTTAGACTCTACTTTTAAAAACCATTAGGTCACGAATTTAAACCTTCATGGTAGAAAATGACTATATTATGCTTATATATGTAAAGTACTAATATTAAGTGCAATTTGAAAAATATCTTCAAGACTGTGTCATATCACAATACATAATAAGATTTCATGAAGGCTTGAGAGGTGTAGCAATATATGAATTGTATCCGGATGTTCCGTGTCATATTTAGGTATTGACTTTCTTGGGAAAGCCACAGTATACAAAGATAACCTTTATCATATAACATTAACAAATGGTTAACACAAAGAAATAATTGATGATAACCTGTATTCACAAAATGATAACGCAATAATATTAATAACAGTATTCTGCATATATAATATATCATTTGATACATTAAATGAACTTAATATTTCATGTTTCATCAAAATAAACAAATCCATATTACATATTATTACAATCACCGATAGTTAAAAACCTAACATTAAATTTACAAAACAACTTACAATTCATAATATACAGAGGTTATCTAATAATCTGATAAAACGACTATTACCATGTTATTTAATATAGGTAGAAGAAATTTTGTGGTAATTTTTTTCAATTCAAATGTTTGACACATTAGAGATTCATAATTCAGTTTACTTTTCTTTCTATTAAAGATATTATTATGAGAAGTAAAAAGAAAAACTTTTCATTTATGAATGGCGGTAATACACCAATAAAATAAATGCAGAACAAATTTATATCGCCTTCAATAATACATAGCTGCCAAAAAATCACATTATAATTAATGCAATAAGGAATGTACCAGTAATTTGTACTAATTTTATCTAGTTACTGAACGAATGAACAGTAAAAAAGGACATATATATATATATATCTGGAAGGGTTATAAATCAGCATAATCTCAAAAACACACTGAACACAGAATATTCATTAAATTGTGGTTATAAATATTATTCTAACTTTGCTGAATTGTTTAATGTTACGACCCTTAAGAGACAGTTTTTCTGAATTCCTGAAATAGCTTCACCAGTTATGAATAAATTCTTGAAATCATTAGTGTCACTCAATATTAATGATTTTTCAAATACAAAATACTGAAGTTATGACCGTAAAATTTATTAGAAAAATAATTTGACAACTGACAAAATCATATTACACTAATACTCAAGAAGAGGATTGAGAGGCAATTATATTATTTAGGCGATTGCGTAGAACGCGAAGTTCAAAAGAGAATGTCACATACACGTCTACCTAATTTAAAGGCATGCTTTTGTAGATTTCATCTGCCAATTCTACGATTTGATACTTTCACGGCTTCAATATTTTAATTCTTAGTAAACGATAATTTTCGAATATAAATGTAAGAAATATAGTCAAATTTGGCTTTATTCCTGATTTCATTCTCTTTCCCTTTAGTGTGATAAATACTTTGTATTTTTGACAAAATTTAACCAGTTTTGTATTGAGTAAATGCTACATAAGAAAAAATTTGAAATAAAGTTACTAATGGATTTGATGAAGTTTTGGATGTTTTTAGAATTGATAGTTTGGAGTTTTCACAATTACCAACTCATTTTTTCGGCAGCTTTAAGGTATACATTTTACTGAATCCATATATCACAGAATTAAAACAAAACCTTAGTATTTTTAATAGTAAAATAAAAATACATACTGAGGTATTTACACAATTCTAAAACAAATTTGGTGGATACGCTCGAATAATAATATACATACATACAAATGTAATGAAATGGACAGTTAGCATTATGCTGCTAAAAATGCGGTAAGCAGACTTTTCCGGCAAAAAGTTCAGAAATAACTGTAATCCAGAGAGCCAAGACAAAGAGAATGTAGGAGATGCCCACTTGATGACTGTTCGGGAGCTGGTATGGCTGGCCACCGATCTCGTCAACGTGGAAACCCATTGGGAATATTACAGCAGCGACACAGAAGAGGACCACTAAAAATAATAGTATACTTTTCAGTTATTGTATTTATTACAACATTTATCAATCAACATTTTTTTACAATTTCCATTCCATGGCGTGCGTATGGAACATTTTCAGATATATAGCAGGAAGCTGATCACCCAAACCATTGAGCTTATATCTTAAATCTAAATACATGATGATATTTTTAAATCTATGGCAGGCTAATAAAATTTTACCAGAAATAATAATTGATAAATACAATTCACATATAATAAATAAATATCAGATACTAACTGGCTGTGAATCCAACCCATCTGGCATACGGCACCACATTCCTGTCCCAATGGCTTGAAGCAAGGAGTATAATAGTTGTTGTTATACAAATACATCCAACAAATATGCAGATCAGAGCTAAGAGCCATTCAGGTTGTAATTCGGGTGTAAAGCAAACTTGAGGCCGATTGTAAAGAGTCATACATGTCCACATAAGTCCTAGGCGTGTGTCCCCTGTAATCAGTAAGCAAAATATAAATAATTTCAATATCAGTAGTGCACTGTGTACAGAAATTCTTCACTAACATTGGTGAGCAGCATTAGAGGTAAACATTTGGATAAGAAAGACAAATTGGCAAAGTCACAGCTTATTGTTGTCACCCTAATGAAAACAATACTCCTGAAAATATAGCAATTCCCAATGTTCTTGAATATAAAATAAAGCATGAATAATATCACTCTATAAATAGATTCTTTAGTGATGATGTGACGATATCAAATTTTGATAACTCATATTTTTTTCCAGTCTGTTTATCCTCACTAGGAGTTTAATTTCCATGTTCTTGTATTATGTTATGTTTCTCTATAATAGGGTTCTTCAGCCCTTCATTGCCTTCAGAACTTTTCTGACTTGTGGCTTACTTAATCATGATTACTATAAGCCCTGAAAGGTGGCTTCGTCTTTACTAATTATAGGACCATCGGTAACAAGGTAATATTAAAATTTGTGATTTTGTCCATTTTTTAGAATGCTGTTTATTATGGTGGCACCGATACATAATATTGTTTGCTCAATTCGTATAAGACGTAATAAGGACATGGGTGAGTAACATACTGTAATTGTTAAGACAATAACCTACTCTCTACTAGCTTCCATCGGTTACGATCTAATCTACCATTGTAAGACTGAACATAGCAAAATCCTGACTAATTTTTATAGAGAATAATAGCTGTGTAGTAATTATTGTAATACTAGCCTCCAACGTCGGTTACGATCCAATCTGGCATTGCCAAACTAACAATAGCGAAGACATCGGCGGCCATGAAAAGTGTACCAGACACCAATGTAAGTTTATCCATCTTCGGGAAGGATAATTAAGATTTTTTAGAAAGACTTAGTGCAAAAAAATAAGCTGCATCGCTCTCCGATCTAATTGATTTAGGGCACAAGAAATACGCAACAATAGTGTTATTTTATTATTCAATTGCAATACTGGTCAAACTAGTTCTCCGAATAATTATCACTTCAATCAGCTGTCAATAATATGAAAACCATCGACAACACAATATAATTTACAATATAGTATATTCACATCTATATACCATGACACTATGGATGGTAGATATTGTAAATAGCAAAGATTAAAATTAAGTGGAACCATCATTATTTTCAATCTATTTCAAAATTTTCAAATATTTATTCTTGTACCACTCTAATTTTGATGTTTTGAGGTAAGCAGTATGAACTACTATAAAATAAGTATTGATTGATACATTACTAATAGTTCATTATTACTAAAAATAAAAGTTAAAATATTAAAATAAGCTCACACTTACCTATAAATAATGATTTTTGTACAATGTTAGTAAACAACCTCGCAAAAATATCATTCTAACTTTTGAAAAAAAACCTGTTTTGGTGGCAGCATTTTCTAGCCACTACCACCACTACATTAAATTTACATTAATCTTTATTTGCGATGGACGAATCTAATGCGTCAAAATGTCAACAATAACAAATTGAGAGTGGTGTAATTAAGCGCGAAAAGAATCAAATGTATTGTGAAAATATGATTCCGTGATAAACTAATATATATATATCACAGTTAACCTAAGCATTACTTCTGACATTTCTTTATAACAAACACACTGCAACTTATTGATTTTCTACTCGCACAAATAAGGAATAGCTATGTCAAACCAGGGGTCAGGGCAAGGAGTCTACTCACCTCTCCCACAAACCATTACGGATTCTGAATCCGAAGAGGAATTGCATAATTCTATTTCAACCAGAAATCAAGTCCTTCAGAAAGAAAGACATAACAAAATAATAAAAAACGGTATGACACCTTTTGACCATTATCCTACTGGTGAGGAAACGGAAGATCCGAACGGATATACGTTAGGTTTAGACAATAACATTGAAAATGTGAACATTTTACAAAATGATAAAAAACCCGAGCGGATGTCTCCGATCAGAAAATTTTTCTTTGTGTTTTCGATTATTATTTGTTTTTTAACAATAATAATATTCCTTTGGGTTTTGCCTTGTTCCGAGCTGGGAGAATGCATGTCTTCGTCCTTACACAGAATAAAAACATCCAGTTGGGAAAATCCGTACCATGATATAGAATTAAAGGGAGCCATAAATATTGTTGATGGAGCGATGGGACATGATAAAAATCTCATAATGCTGTTCCGTGGAGATGTAGTTAATCCTGAGCATTCCGAAGGTGTCAGATCGTCTAAGGATAATGGTATAATTTTAATTGTCGGAAACTCCGGAAAAGTGGGCTGGTTTATCAATCAGCCAAGACTGCCCACAGATGTTGATTGTTCTTTGATAGATGTGGATAAAGATGGCTCAAAAGACTGTATAGTGGTTGGTAAAGAAGGATTGTTTGCTGCCTTTAGTCCTATGACAGGTACTGTCTATTGGTATTTACACAATCACGAAGCTAATGGAAAGCCATTTGAATCGGTGGACTTTCCTTTAGTTATTATGGATATTGATGGAGACGGTGTTAATGACATGCTTGCTCCCTGTAGTAGTGCTGATCAAAACCATAATGCATTAGTGTTTGTCTCTGGGTATCAAGGCAGTGTTATCGGCCAACCGTTGGTTATAACCGAATGTACATCTCTGAATAAACTTCAAATTGATAAAGATCACATTGTAAGTTACACATGTAAGAATAATACCAGTTTATTTGAGTCACTGAAAGACGTAACATTAGGGGAGCTATACAAAAGTATTACTAATAAGCCATATAATCCAAAGTGGAATGACTGGGTTGTTACAAAACAGCATCAGGTATATGGCCAAAGAAAGGAAACTGAAAACCAAAGAAATATATATTCAGTCGATGGTAGAAAACTGATTGTTGAAAATCAAGGACATTGCCCCAAAAAGTGCAAAGTGACTGTTCAACTAATTGACGAGAGAAGCGGTAAAGAAAATATTTCATGGGAGTATAGTGCTGCAAGAGTTTACGGAATGGTTCCTGCTACTTTGGTTTTCAACAACAGTGCCAACATTTTAAAGCATCATATATCTGGCTTTGTTTTAAAATTCTGGCAATGGAATGTTGGCGGTCGAAAAAATAGATATGATCGTAATACCGATTCTAACACTTACAGCATATTTAACAACATATTGCCGCCGCCGACAGATATTCCAGAAAAAGGAGAAATTCACCGACGATACACAAGAAAAATATTACAATCGAAAAAAAATATGAAAAATGAAAACATAACAGTCAATCGTTTGACGGAGAGAGTGGTTTTAGTTACTTTTAATTCCACCGATATTCATATTGTCAATGCGAGCCAGAGTGACGTTATCCAAATCTGTTACTCTGAAAATAAGGATACTATATGTCAGCCTGATTTGAGCTATCAAGAAAACTCTTTACTCATATCTGATCTGGATGGTGATGGTTCCCAAGAATTAATAACCTATCTCACCAGTTTTATTTGCCCAGAAGCTCTTGACGAGTTTCCTACTGATATTATCAAATGTGATGAAGATTGGAAATTGCGTTCGACTGTACGGGTTGTTCGTTTGGAAGCAGAACTTCCAAAGCTGTATGAAGCCGTATCTCACCATTAACTCATTAGTGCCTATATGAGATTTTATACATGAAGAGTATTGTCAAGTTTATTTAGAATATTGGTGTGCAATGATAAAGTGTGTTTTTAAAAATCGTTATTTATAGTATGTGTGATAAATTCTCTTTATAAATCATAAATTTGAATGCATATTTGGTAAGACTGCGATAATCAAATATATATGATATATATTATGCTTGTGTTTTGAAATAGATAGGTATTTAAAGTTATGCAGAAACACCACAGAGCTTAAGTATTATCTTATTAGTGTTCCTTCTAGTACAAAATGTTCTAGTCATTTCATACGGTTACAACTCTAATAATTAAGTATTATAACTAATATGCATTTCAATTCCGGCTTTTGCGAGAATTAATTCGTTTAAAAATAAGATATTTGGCTGTCCACAGGCTAGTAATTACTTATATAATATTTATTTTTTCAGTGAATTGTTCATTTGGTGATTAGTACAATGAATTTTACATCTTTTTACATCACTTCACTTTTATTTCACTGTATATAAAAATTGTTTTAATTTTAAACAAATCATCTTATATCCACATATTACAGTAAACATAGCATTAGTATGCTGTAAGTATGAATAGATGTTTCAATTAATGAAAATGGCATTCAACTATGGACTGATAAAAAAAAATTAGTTTGATTAATGAAATTACATATTTGATGTCAGAATATCCGAACTGAAGACTTCAGACTACTGAAAAATTCACACCATAATTTGTGTGGCATAATTTGCAATAGTGTGTATTGACAGAGTATTGTCTATATATTGTTAAAGCTAAGTGAAACACTAAAAAATTAAAGCAATTTTTCCGATAAGTAGATAGATGGTGGCTTGAAATGTGGATAATTAATTCAGTTAGTTTTTTAACTGTATTTCACAATAATTAAAATATTTAATCAAAGCTAATTATTATTAACACCTTTTCTCTTGTCAGTCAAAAAAACTAATTTTTATCAATTTTAAATATACGATATTGTCTTTTAGGTAAAACACGTTAGATAAATTTGGTTATGTAATTGAATTATATATTTAATTTCAACTATTAAAACATATGTTTTAAATAAGGCAATTTCAGCTGGTACTAAAAGAAACTTCTCTCCCGCAAGTCTAGAAGTGTGTAAAGCTGGAAATTCAATGCCATGTACAAAACATTATAGATAATGCCTTTTACTCCTACGGATAATGGCACAATTACATTTTGAATAGTCTAATTGAAAAGATTATCTATTCGGGAAGATAGCAAAAACTGAGATAAAAAATGCTCTCTTGGGGCCAAATCTAATGACTGTTTTTGCGAATGCTATCGTTGATTTAGAAGACTCTTGATATCTACCAATTTATGTTCTGGTTAATAAAGAGACAAACATTTTGTGGATGCTTCGAAACATTTCTTTATCAGTATTGTGGATGGCCTTACATATATTTAATAATTATTTAGTGGACAAATACGTAGAGCATATGTTTTGAATTTATAAGTACATGTTAAAATTATCACAACTATTTATTTTAAATTGTTTTTTCTTCTAAATAATATACTAGTCAAAATTTTTTTTAAAAAATCCTGGGAAATATACCATTTTAATTACTCTTCAGCTATAAGTTTGTGACCTACATGGGTAAATACTTAAAGGAAGGAATTTTATAATACTATTTTAAAATATTTATTAATATTGGACCACTTTTGAAGAAAGCATTTTCAAATTAGCAATTGCTTATTAAAGTCATATTTAATGTACATTGTTGGTTCAATTGTGTCAAAATTTGTAATTAATATAACAAAGATAAGGAGCACAAAATATTTTTTTTGTGTTTTATTTACAATTTGTATAAATATTCCGACTCAAAATAAAGAATAAGTATTTCACCAAAACTTATTTTACTACCATTTTGAACAGTCTGACCAAAATTTTATTTTTATGTTATTATGGATTATTTCATGAAGACATAAATTTATGTTTTGATTAAACTGTATTGATATTTTGATTCCTACATATAATTAATTCTAAGACAGTGCCTAATGTTTTTGAATCATGTTAATTTTTAAAAAGTATTTTGTAGATTTCTTAATATTAGAGGTTTTATTATTTTTTTGCAACCTAGATGCAATTGATTACTTCGCTGCAAAAGGATGAAGCGTTTATTGAAAACATTTTTATAAACATGTATTAAATAAATAGTATATATATACACATGGATGTTCTCCTCAATTAAATTATATTTTGTGTTAACTAGGTGTTCTGAGTATTTACATAAGTAATATAAATGTACTTTTGTGATTATAGAATGCATAAATAATATAACCGTTTTAATGTGAAACTATATATATTATTTACAGTCCCTTTATTTTACTATTGTTTAATACCAAAAAATGTAATATTGTGAAAATTGTTGAGTTTAAATAAAATAATTTTGAATATACAATTTCTAGTCAGAAAATATTTTTTATTTCCCACGTCCTTTGGATAAATATTTAGTCCTCCGAAGATAATGATTTTTTTAAAATCCGATTCGAAAATACGATTCACGATAAAAAAATAAAAAGTTATATTACATAGATAAAAATATTTTTTCATAGTACATTTTCTATTTTAAAATAAAATAGATCATGTATTTTGTTTTGCCGAAGTGCCCCTCTGGCGGTAAGATGTGAAGTATTTTGACAAATAAAAATAATAACTCCTGTTTTATCGACCTCAAATGAAACGCGACGTCTTGTTTCTTAATGGAGTTTATACATAATAATAATATTTTCTGTTGATTTGTTGCGACTAAAGAGTGTTTACAATGTCAATATGCTTGACTGAATAGCCAACACATCGCTGAACGTTTAATTCGCGAAAATACGAAGTGTTCGTAAAATGGCGACCACAATGGAAGCAGAGCAGAGTTTACGTGAATGTGAAAATTATATACAAACTCACAATATTCAAATATTGTTAAAAGACTGTATTGTTCAACTTTGTGTAAATAAACCAGAAAACCCAGTGACTTATTTACGTCAATATTTCCAGAAGCTTGAAAGGGTGAGTTCTGCTTTTCTTTATTTTGACGTTTGAATTCTAAGCTTAGATTACTTTTAACTACCTACATAGAAAAAAACTGTTCAAAAAACTATTCAATTTAAAATTAGTAATCGAAAGCCATAAATATTACACCAGGAAAATCTATAAAATACGCGATAACATGAATTAGAAAATATCTAAGAACTATTTTGACATTTCGCGTTTTTTAGAGTTTTTCAATTAAAACGCTAGATGCCATGATTAACAAAAACAAATAAATTCAATCTTATTTTTCTTTAATACAAACCATTATATTCATATTAAAAATATTAAATAAAGGATAAGATAAAAAAGACTTCGTGGGTAAACCACATTATAATTTGTCATTGACTACTATAATGTAAATCCCCGAAGAAATATTGATATGCTAATCCAACAAACGCAATTTCTCTTATTATCAAAATAACCAATAGGTCATTGCTAATCCTGGATACAAGTAATGCGTGTTTTTATTTATATTGATTGCTTTTTTTATTATTATTACGTTATCATGTGTTTTGATGTTTTGCTATTATTTATTAATGTCGCGTTTCCGTATGTGCATCACATTAGGATTTTTTATGCCCGACCCTCGGCTAAATGCACGTTAAAAATATTAAATATTCAAATTTGTAATATTCAAACATTCTCGGACCCGTGTCCTACTTTTACGATAGCTAGCCATTTAAATTCATGTTCAATACGATTTTTTAAAAATAATACCCAATATAATTAACTTTCATTTTTTTGTAAAACTAACCTTTTTTATTTTTATTTTTGGCACGAATTGAAATAAATTGTATAGGTACCCTATATACAATTTATGTCAGCCCCTTAGTATATTTATACAGTATATTTCCTAATCAATTATCCCTCCATATTATGTGATAAGGTTGCCGTGAAACGAACGGCAGTATTGATAATAGGTACTTTATCTGATAGATAGCTATATAAAATATAATTAAGAGTTTTGATATACGCCGTTGAAGCCCCCTTTCCAATATAAACCAGCGGCTTGCAACATGGTCCCGCCGAACCTTGACGATGCAATACTAATAAAAGTTTACTCATGTATTTACATATAATGAGGATTACAGTTTTTTTTAAATGCAGTTAACAAAATTTGTAAAATCAAACGCCGATTTTGGGCCGTTGGTTGGAGTAATAATACAGTGGATCTTCGGTATACGGAATTAATTCATTCCAGACCCTTGTACTTGTACAAAACTATATAAATTATTTTATATAACCCCATCAACGTGTAATATGCCAATATCAATAGGATTTTTTATGGCGACCGGTTAATCATTATGTCTTTATTTCTAATGGGGAAAAAATGTTTGATGTACGTCCCATTTGGTGTACATCCAAAGAGCTGGAACAAATTAAGAATGTAAATATAACAAACATATTTTTTCACGACAAATAGCGCGTATTCGAAGTTCGACTTATTACAAAGCGGATGTATACCGTGGTACCACTGTATATAGCTTCAAAATTGTTAATGGACATTAATGTTCGTTCATTAATTCGACATTTATAAACTGAGGGTATGCCTACACTGATATAAATCGTAATGTAGTTTTAATTAATTAATGCCAAACGTATATTTGTTGGTATTCCTGATCCATAACTGATTTATTTTGAACGTTGGTAAACCTTAGGATACGCCCGATTAAGACAGGAATCCTTGTACAATTAATCGAAACATATTTTTTGTTTAGTTATTGTATACATGTATGCATTTTCTTTGCTATTAATATGTTTAATATTCGTCAGTTATTTATTCTGTTCCATACGTGGTTCGTATTTTACGTTGCTTGCGTACGTGAAACAAAAATATAGCATCCTCTCGCGGGCATTCTTATCTCTTTATCAGTGATCCACCGGTTTCGCGTTATCCACGCGTCACATTGATAACAAAGTCATCTTGCGATATTGTTTTACATAATATAGTTGAACCCGCCAGTCGTTCGTAATTCTGTGGCCAGCAGAGTCGGGAGGCCAAATTTCGAGGAGAAGATTCAAGAATGTACCAAAAGTTGAATGAAATCTGTTCAAACAGCGTTTTTCGCGCCAAATGACGTTCAGAAAACATTAGATAGATTTGATAAATCGATGACAATATTAACTTCCATTAGGCTGAAACTTTAACTCATTCTTGTTAGTATATTTTAAACCGAGTTTTGTGTGTTCATTTAAAATATTGGAGCGAAATATATTATGGTTCACGTTTTTTTGAGAATTAAAAGAATAATTTCGTATAGTAAATGTTTCTCTATTTAGCACCGTGGTTATAGGAGAGTTCTTGTTTTAAAGTGAATTGTGGATAATTTTCGATGGGTAATTGGATCAGCAAGCAACGCGCCGCGATCGAGCGCACCCTTCACGGAGGAACCGGAACTCAAATCGATCCTGAAAGCCATCGTCCTGATTTGAGGCTTAACCTCGGTCACCAAAATGATTCAAGTTCTAACCATGGAGTGTCTGAAAAGGTATGGAAATATACAAATAATTAACGTCCAAATAATAATAAATCGGATGCTCATTACAAAACATGATATCATTAATAGTTTGATATTACAACCGGGCCTTTACATCCATCTACAATCCCATATGTTCGTATTGAGTGTGGTTATTATCTCATTTTAAATATCTCGAAATATGATAGTAATTAGTGTTTGTTGAATAACCATGTTGAAGTAAAAATCTGTCAACTAAATATTTTTATCATTATGTTGATACGATTCAATCTTCAGCGGGACAATTTAAGTTGCTTTACTTTATTAATACTCTTAATAGCAAGATGATTCTATATTGTAATATAATATATGAATATTGTAATTTTAACTAAAAATCGTACATCAAAAGTACATATATATATTTTATACCATTTTCGCTCCCAAAGTGGAGCATATGGATCTATATCGTAGTATATGGATATCTGTAATGTGAAGACGTCTTAACAGATTATTTTTTTTTACTTTACATGTTTCTAATATTACGAATTATTTATTCAAGGCATTCGCAGCTTAGAGCAAATAACAAAATAGTATAAATGTATTATATATATATATATAAACAGAAATAAAATGAAATAGTGGAACCTAACAATTAAAAATAATAAGTAATAAATGTAAACAGAGTATATGAGA
Source organism: Rhyacophila evoluta (assembly GCA_022683975.1). Taxonomy (NCBI): domain Eukaryota; kingdom Metazoa; phylum Arthropoda; class Insecta; order Trichoptera; family Rhyacophilidae; genus Rhyacophila; species Rhyacophila evoluta. Next base: position 233 of record JAGVSQ010002853.1, on the reverse strand, counting down.
GATTGCAAAATTTTTAAATTGTAAATAAACGATAAACATGTATGATATGTGAAAAATAAGTAATGAATTTTCTTACAGTTAAAATTAAATCACAGTGATAATCTCGCTCGTTAGTTTGCTTTCTCCTAATCCAGAAACTATTGTCGTATATAGGTATTATTTAAAGATAGTATGTGTACGGTAGCGTAGTTGGTAGCGTGCGCGTCTAACGATCCGGGGAATGCGGGTTCGAA
>JAGVSQ010002852.1:0-17623 GCA_022683975.1 Rhyacophila evoluta | reverse complement strand
AGCTTTTAAAAAAACTAAGGGTTAGATCATTTTTACTTTCCATACAAAATAACTTTTTTCGATAATCATAAAGTATGCAACTATAAGTAAGTAGTATGGGCGTACATGTACGTCTGTGCGCCTTGTCGCCTTGTTTTTAAACCCATCCTTTTATTTATTATTGAAATGTTAATATTTTAAAAAATATAACTTCAATATAAATTTATCAATGATATGTGAATGTTTTTACAATGATATAATCTATTTGTAGGCTAGAAAAAAATACGTAAACATCACGAAAAAAATGAATAAAAAAAGTGTTTACTCGAGCACTGAAAAATTCCCTTATGTTCTTTCGATAATTATTATATATTGTTTCAAACAAAAGATGATTTCTATTGCTGTTCACAGAAATACATAAAATGTCACATAAATTAGTCCTATGGGTTCAAATTTGATTTTTTTGACCGTTTTGATAATTTCATTTTTATGAGCATCATTTTGCCCCAATAGAAATTATTTGGAAAAGATTTTCTGAAACATTCTTTGCAAAATTCTCATCCAAAAAGACACAATGCGTGTAGTTCAAGAAGTGATGGTTAACTTTTTTTTCAAACAGAAGAAGGATTTCGATTGAAAATAAACGGTCGCCTATTATTTTTTTACAATATAGTCTGGTAGAATATTTATAGATCCTTATATTATAATATATTATTTGTCGTACACACATCTAGGTGGATAGTGTCTAGGTTTGTAAATATTATATATGAAAGTAAATTGCGGAATATCATAACAACTATAATATTGAAATGTCACAAATATTAAGCATATGGATCCTCTCCAATATGAAGTCTCCACAATTTGTTCCTTAAAATATTGATTACTAATGAATCGCTTGAGTTTCAATTCACCCAGTGTTTTAGTAAAGTACTTTTTACTTAAGAAAACGAATAGTAAAATTGTTTACAGTTTTGTCAAAATGTTCTAATGACTCAATCGAAGTTATAAGAAAGATAGCATCTGTTTATTGTAGTGATGTTGATAAAATTATATCAGATATTTATCAAAAAGCTTGTTCATGATAAAACGCAATTATTTTTAAGAGGATTTTTAATGGTTGATAATTATAAATAATACCAGCACTTTAGATACCAAGGTTAAATTTTTTCACGCAGGCAATTCCGTAAATTGATCGTCAATTAATTACACCAAATCTAAACAATGTAGACGCATTAAAAAATTTTTACGTTCCCAGATATTAATAGACAATAAAATTTATTTGACAACATTCCGGATTATTAAAATTTAGCTGTTTGGCTAAATTTTATATTAAACTTTTGGAAAATATTCAATAATTTCCCTAACATTGTGATAAGGTTTTAATTATCAATTGATTTTATTTTCACCAATATAACACAACATATTTAAAATGCAGGTTTTCTGAAAATTCTAGAAGTATATTCTATTAAAATAAACACATTTCATACCATTTTTTTTTAAATACAATACAACAAAAGTAGAAAAGTTCATATTTTTATATATTTAAATACGTATATTCAATGAAAACGCTAATATTTATCTATACACCGTATTCCTAGAAGTCGCTGCAGGCATCTGTTTTCAAAGCTTGGAATACGATTGCTTATGGCCTTTGTTGGGTGCCACGCTTCACGACCGTAGAGCAGCAATGACAGAATGCGTTGAACAGGCTGTATTTGCTTTTTATTTTGTACAGCTTTAAGTCCCAGACATTTCGCTTATACTGAATCAAATTGATAGTCAAACTTAGATAGCATTTATTTAATTATAAAATATATTATGTGTGGTCCGGATGCAATGGGCAATCTTTTTAATGTGGCGTCTATTTTCATGAAAATTACAGAATTTGGAAAATTATATTTATTCCATAATGTTTTTCCGGAGTCAGACGTTTTTTTTGTTTTTTGGCAACATTTCCATTTTTAATAAAAAAAATATGGCAACGACTATTGAAGTCTTCCAGGAAGCTGAGGCGTAAATTTTCATTAAAGAAAATCAGAAAAATTCAGTGTGTAATACAATAATTTATAAATATAAATTGAAATAAAAAAATATTTCACGATAACATCATTGCATAATGCTTTTTACAATAAGAGCAACGCTCTGTCACATATAAATAAATGCACATTAATGTGTTCTTTAAAAGTAATCTGAGTTCCATTATCCATGGCTTCTCTACGCTTATGATTTTCCATATGATGTTTGAAGTAAATATCTCGATATGTTGTTTTTAAGTTAGTCCAAAATGAAGCCTAATTTAATACACCCATACATTTAATTCATAGAATTTAGGTAGAAAAGATTTGATAGTATAGTTTCATGAACTTATCTCATTTGAAATAGTTGTGTATCTATTTGACAAATAAAATTTCGAAACAAATCAACTGAGGTATCAACTCCATTTCAATACCAATACCACGCAACAGTTTTCTTCATAACTTTTTAAAAAGAAAGGTTCACGATTACAAGCTAATTACAAATATTACTGAAAATTTCACCTGACAGTTGTGATGTGACTTTTAAACAAATACTCTAATAAACAATTTGTGCGACGTGGCCTGTTAGTTTAAAAGAAACCTTTTCCCTCTCTTTTTCTTGTATTTTTTTTTAAATTATCTTATTCAATTGTTTGAATCTAGTTCAGTTTATTTTTAAACTCATTCATTTCACACAGCTGATATCGGATGTACTATTGCTGTCGGCAGAGGGTCTCTCTTTGCATGTGACACTATTTTGACATGTACATCTCGTGACGCCATTTTCATAATATACAACGCTGTTAAAATAAACATTAAAATGTCCACAAATAAAATGATTGCACGTTTAATTTTAAATACAGCATCACCGTTTAGTAATGTTTACTTTAGGCGTGTTTGCAATTATTATGTTCATTCGGTTATCTTTATAAAAATAACAAAAGATAAGGATCATATCCAGCGTAATATTGTATGGTAGTGCGAACATTAAAAAATTAAACGATTCATTTCCAAGGCTTATTCATTGGCAATGTGCAGACACGTTTGAACACTCATGTTCTAATTATCAAAAAAAAAAATCAAATTAGCAACTGATTAATCATTTTTATTAATTTTTAGTTTTTAAAAAATGTTTTTGCCACAATTGTTAACCGCTAAAACATGATATACTAATATATGTACCACTTTCAAATCAATTTGGTGTAACTATAAAAAGTATATCGATGGCTTAAAGCGAATAGTTGATAAGTTGACTTTGGCTGAAAATGACGTCTTGTTGCACCATGTCCATGTCCCGTTTTGATTTAACAATTGAAAGTTATTTAAATATATCGAAAAAATGTTCTCAAAATTTTGACAGCTTCATTCAGGTCTAAGACCTACGCTACAAAATATATGTTTCAGCTACTTTGTATTCAGATATATCAAAAGTATGTCGTTTGTAATCGGCTTTATGAATAAATCGTTAAAATTTGTTTTTTTTTCATATCAACATAATCAGTTTTTAAAAATAGAATTACCAAATTGGAACTTTAAGCCATCGATATATTTATGCTTCTTTTATTCACTCTGGCGGCACCAAATTAACCTCTATAATACGAAAAAAATGTTGAATTAGTATAGTAATACAGTGATCAGCTTCAATTACTGTTATCTGAATCATTGAGACCATAAAGCATTAATAATGAAGAATTTTCCGATATAATAAGCTTAGCATGTAAAACTAGCGGTGAATAATTAAGTGATTTTATATCAGCAGATGATGGTTTATTGACAAACTTCTTAGCAAAAACAAAATATGGAGTATGTGCTGCCATTACTTCTTATTGCGAGTTTTCTATTGGAACGTATCTATCTCGTTGTACAATTTTGAAGTGTATATGCAAAAGTTTTCACAATATAAATAGAGAAATTTCTTTGCGGTAGCGTAGAGGTAAGCACGTGCGCCTTGCAATTCGGGGAATGCCGGTTTGATTCACACATCTATTGGATTTTTAAAAATCAAAAAATGCAGGACTGGATGTCCTTGGGTTGAGAAATTGTCTGACAAACAATTTTTGCGAAAAATAATCTATCAACACACCTCTGCACGTTGCGGATATCTATAAACTCTACCTTCAAAGCGAATATCTTTACGGAGCAAATATGGTATAATAAAAATAATATTTTGAACCATTTTAGAAATTAATTTTAAAATAAAATATTTCATCTTTATTCTGGCACAAATGTATGATAAGTGGTACAAAATGTATATGTTGTTAGTAATTTAAAAGAGTAATTTTCCTCCTTTGGGTGAACAAACTATTCTAAATTAATTTTGAAAAATCAACAAATCTTAATATTTTTTTTGATTCGGTCATTTCCTCAGAAAAAATAATTTCGTGGCTATTCGTTATCAATCATTAATTACAAAAGTTTTCTCCTAACAAATTGTTACTGGGAATTAATATAGAATTAAAAATTCGATGTAAAAACTTGGCAGAGATATTAGGTTAATATGTATCAAATAAATGACTGCGACAAAACTGTAAAATCAGTGCTGCCCCTATAAAAATTTCAGTATTTAAGTATTTTTTTAAAAACCTTCTTCAATTGTCTTTGGCTTAAAATATTTCGTTGATTCGATTTATTTTAAATTACATGTTTTAATTAAACCAAAGTTGAAATTTATTGAATTTCGTAATGTATGATGATGAAAATAAGATTTTAATATTTGATGTAAATGCTATTTAATTTTTACGTAAGATTTCAAAAAAAAAATTACAGTTTATAGTTAGTAAGTTCAAATTATTAGAAGGTAAAAGAATCCAAATTTTCAATTACTTACAGTAAAATAAAATACATATCTATTATTAATAAATAATAAATATACAGTCATGAAAAAAATTTATATGTGAACACGATTCATAAAAGGATATTTAGATATTATTATATCATGTATGCAGATCAAATCACGTTATAATGAAACTCGTGGGACCATCCCTTTTGATTTGTTATACTGAATATAAAACAAGTATATTGTTACATATTGTATGAGAGCTTGTTCGGAACAGCAAAAATATACGTTATACTAGAGATTTCGCTTATAGACAGACGAACTCATGATAATTTGTCTATTACTTTCAAATCGTTCAAAATTTAATCAAAGAATGTCATGTGAAACAGAAGAATATTAAAATACGTGCAATAAAATATTCGATAACGTTAGTCGAGACGCTACTGACAAAGGTCCCTGCCAAAATCATTAATCTTATGATTTTGTTTCTTTGTTTTCTCAACAGTTTCCCGAGATTTTTCGTCGAAGCGACAAACCAGTCAACGTTGATCGAACATCACCAGTTCAAAAGCATTCACAGTCGTTATAGTTCGACAGGCAGTGCCAGTTTTCTTTTATTTTGCACGAGGTAAGTCAAATATATTTGTGTTTTTATTTGCTTTGACAATTATAGTGTTTATTAGTACGCTAAGAAGTGATATGTGTAAATAATATAACCTCATTAAGGTTGAGATCTGTATTTACGTGTCAAGAAAACTCTAGTGGCTGCTTATAGCACGTGAAATAATTATTTGCCTTCTAAATTTTTGCATTGATTTTTCCAAATTGACTTTCAAATTTCTGAAATCCAGAATGCTCGAATAAAACATAATTTCGACTATCCTAATTAAACAAAATTAAAAAAAAAAGTCGCATAAGCATTTTTGACGTTTAATCAGATTTTATTTGAAACAAGTTGTTACACGATGCAGAACAAATTTAAAATTCGAACACTAATATTTTCAATTAGTACTTTATTTTTAAACGTCAACACTGTTTTATTTTGATTCGTTTAATCATAGAGAATAAGATAAAAGGCTTATAAAAAAAGATGATTGTAATTATTAGTTTCAATTTAGTAATTTTATGAGATATTGTTCGTCTTACATTACACCATATTACCAATTAGACTTTTCCAGATTATTCGGGTATAAAATCGAAATTAAATATGAATATTACATTAGTCTTAATTATTGAACAATTGATTTTTGCTACTGTATTTATGATAAGCACAGATTGTCTACAGGCGATTCGTCAGAAAAGTTCTTTATTCAAATATGTTTAATCTACAAATCGGTAATGATCTGTAAAATATTTCAATAAGTCTGTGTAACTATCTTAAAAAATAATTAGTATGAGATTTCGGTGTTGTTTATTAGTTTAATTGATACACAATGACGCATACGTATTACATTATTTAAAAAAATAAAACACTATTGATAAAGAAGCGTTGCTGTAATACACGTAAGATTTATTTATTTGTATATTTAAAAAATCGTATTTCGAGTGGTTTCACAATTTGAAAATGAGATTAGTGCGCTGTAATGAAATATAGTTTAATTTAAAAGTCATTTAGAAGACAGCAGTGAAAACAAACATTGAATAATGAGCGGTAATTTGTTATTACTTCGTTATAAAAATGTGACCCATGGCGGAAAAGTTTTTTTTAGACAGTTCACACACGCGATATTACATTTTTATTATACTAATTTACGTGCGATAATATCATGACCACCAACTGTTGTTTGCAATTGACACGACAATTAATTATTAGTATTTAATAAATGAGAGTTTTCAACCCCTCCCCATTTATTTTATTTTAACTGTTACAAACTTTTTTGCCATAAAATAAAGCACAGCTGTAAATTCCAATGGTTTATTAAATAATTTTAGACTTTACAATAAAAGACAATTTAAAAAATATTAACGCATAGCAAAAAAAAATCTTAAGTGATCCTTTATAAAATATGTACGCTTGAACGAACACAAATCAATTTGTCTTACTTTTGACGCGAGCATTAAATAAAAATATTTAAAACACTCTTGCCTCATATTCATGTGCGAATATTGATTAAAATATTAAATTAAAATCGGTATTTGTTATACCTTCAACCATAATACCATCAACTGACTATGCTAGATGACAAATAATACGTTTAAATAATTCAGCACAGCTGTATATGACATCAGATATTTACAGCAAAATAAAAGATGTAAACGACGATTTTTTTCCTAATTTGAACAGCGAAGTTAACTCATTATCGTATTTTTATTCAAGGCACTTTCCAGAATAAAATACTCGTAAATATGTACCAACTACCTTAACGGTCCGGTCCATCATACTACAAACCATATCGAGACTGGGTGAACTCAAATTTAAACGCGATCCAGTAGTTTAAGGCCACTCCTTAACTGTCTTTTGATATGTCAACTTAAATAGGTTTTCGCAGAGCAAACTGTCGTAAAACTAATGTGTTATTGTTTAACTAGATAACTAATAATCATTCGGTTTTATATAAATTATCGACGAATGACATAATTTATTCGTCTACGAATGATAACAATATAAGCACAGTATGTTGTTTACAAAATAGCTTAATATCTTCTCTGTTTATTATATTTACTATGTCCTCTTTATAGATGAATGTAGCGATCTAGTTTAACCAAAGAAAAGTGAAAATATTATATGATTTACATTTGTATAAAATAATAATTCTACTAAACAATATAATTATTGAATTTTGTGCATTCGTTTTTATTATATTTTTTTAGTCATTCTATACTATTTATTTGATTAATAATTGGGTCATATCTAGAAAGTAACCAGCCCACATAAAATTGACTTGGATTGGTTTAAACGTAACAGTAATTTTATTTAAGGTGGCTTGTGTGATGTTATAAATTTCAATAATAATAAATTTCGACGCTCCAGTATTAAATTAAATGTTGAGTATTCACATTTACGGAGTTTAATAAATATGGCACATATGCTGTCTATTTTAAATACACATGGAGATTAATTAAACATTATCAAGCGCGTTTTATGCTTTATATTACAAGTATGAAACTGCAACGGATTTTCTAGCAAATTCTTGTTCACATGTGAATAATTTAATTTTATTATTCAACTTAAAAGAATCTTTACTTTTCCTAATTTTGATTTAAATAATAGCAACAATTTATTATGCAAGCCTTGTAATTTGGACAGACAAACCTCGGACAAAAAAAATTGAAAATTTCATAGAAAAACATATTGTATTTGCGTTCAACACGTGTGTGCGTTTCAGTAATGGGTATATTTTGTTTGGAAACAAAGTAATGAGCAATTACATCAGAGTAATTTGCTAATGGGACATATTTTAAAACATTAATCGCCATATAATCAACCCCTTTTGTTATAAATATTAATTAAATTTCATTAAAATATCTGGAGTTATTTCACTAGCGGATTGGTATATTGTTATCTTCAAATATCTGTCAATTATTCGTTATTCGCTACCGTATATTTTTTCAAACGTACACTTGGCCATTTATTCCCCTTCGGATATTATCTGGTATTAATTCGTTGGATGACAATTTAATGTCCAAACTTCGTGCAACTAGCATCACATATTTTGACTTTGACATCTATTCTATCTAATCCTTAATGTATAAAATTATTATACTACTGCTTTCGTGGCAATTACACGTTTTGTATATAACATATTTATTGCTAAGCTATGTAGAATTATTCTAATTTTTGTATACATCCTAAACGAAGGGTCCATGCTTACGCTTAATACTGATTGCCTTAAAATTAGTTATTATTTTGGACAAACACTTTCGAAAATATTATATTAGACCAGACTTTAGAGCTTTCACTATGCTTTAAATTTTAACATTGAAGTTGTTTTTAAATTACGACTGTTTCATTAATTATATATTTTTTTTGTTTTAGTCCGTCTATTTGTATATATTTGTATGTCCATGACGGTATAGAAAATTTGAAAAAAAACACCGTCTGTTTTGAGTATGTAAGTGATAGCGATGCGCCAGATGTTAGTTTTTTCTCTTTTCTTGTTCTCAATAACTCAATTATGAGTCATAAAAAGTGGCTTCACTTTTACTAATTTTGGCTCCAACAACGCAAAAACCATGTTAAGAGTTTTAAGAATTTTTTTAAGGAGACGTATTTCTCATCATGGCATATTTATGTAGATTTTTGGCCTAAACGTTTGCTCTCCCACGCAAATTAAAGTTCGGTTATATTATTTATGTGTTTGGCACTATTTAAAAAAAAAATCAATACGTCCACAACACAATAAATATTATAAGCCAATAACGAGACAATACATATATCTTCCACTTTTGTATTGTATTTATTATGCCATAGAATGTCAGTGTTCCAAAGCTAAATGCATATTCAATCACCTAACACATGACAACATAACCGGTGCAACACATCTAAAGAAAAAAGCAATAACAAGGTTTTGAATGATGCATAGATTGAAGATTTTTGTTTTGAGATTAATAATAAAGAAAAAGTAAAATGGACATTTTTTAATTGCGTGTAAAGTTTTCCATGTTTTCTCACAGTAAACTTTAGCCGTTGCTGGCTTCGACTAGAATCAACAATGAGTGACATACTCTTAGCTGCTTGTTACCTACCCTGTTTAATTGTGTTGAAATGCTACTTAACTTCAATGATCAAACAATGTCAGGTTAAATCAAGCAATTAGTTATAACATGCGATGAATGAAATAATTAAAAAATATATATTTCTAGCCAAACGAAAATAATTCTTAGATCACTCGATATTTTTCAAACTCTACTCGTAATTATTTAATAATTTATCCGATATTTGAATTGTTTAAAAAAAATAATGATTAACCGTTTTACAAGATTCAGTTAGAAACCGAAGGAAAAATCTGTCACATTGTATTATGCGAATAAACAAAAGACAGTCGACTGGTGCAAACTGTTTTCCGCGTCTTCCGTCTATTTATTATTAATGAGTTTCGGTTGCTAGCAATGCAAAATGACAATATTCATACTACAGTATGCGAATGTATAGCATTTTTGAAAAGTTTTCATCAAAACTGTGTAATAGTTTTCAAACTTAAAACGGCAAAGAACTGTTGTCTTAGCGTCGACGTGTCGGTTTTAAAAATAAACAAACAATTTGACAGTAATAGAAATAGTTAAATTTCCACATATAAAATGTCAAGAAGACACATTTAATCTTTATATATTAATAAATTAGTATCATTTCGCTGTCCGACACGAATTTAACATAAATAAAAAAATCTAATCTAATTTGTGGGTAATTAATAATAGCTTACAGGATATTCCCATCGGATAAAGTTTTATAGATCGCTCCTCGATATCGAAGTGCTGGGATATGTCTTTTTGGGGTAGGATGTAAGTGTTACCGTCTGGTGGATGGTGGGCATATTTAGTGTTAATAGTTTTACATTTTAAAAAATCAGTTAAGGGTGTTTATTTTATTATATCTATAATTCCAACTAAATTTAAACGCTTTCGAGACATTCGTTAAAAAAGCTTTTAACTGGTAAAGACGAAAATCATGCTGAAAATAGACATTCTGCCTAATATAAGTCGGTATGTACCAAATAACTACATAAAGCATTGATAATATCAGATGTTTCTTATTCCAAAGTGTATACCTACTAGTAGTAATGCCATAACGAAAGGCTATAGTTGTGTTGAACGAAATTGCCCTAAATATCAGTAAAACTCACATCTGAGTGAAAGTGAGTTTATATAGATGAACTTTATTAATATCCATAACAGAGTTCGTATAATTTTCTCAGTACTTATATTTTTATTTTCACTCTCAAATTGTGTTTTTATACACTTGTTGTTGATAATTTGTTATATTCAAGTATAGTATTCATATGCCTTGAACTTGTCGTTTATAATTCTGAATAAATATGTGAGATTCACTTTTATTCGATCTGTCTCCATTTATTGCGACGCTTGATAGTTGGCATTTGTAAAATTTTATATTCTTGTTTCAATGATTGTTAATGTTGATGTTATTGCCCATTATACAACGGTCCTTGGGTGTGCGATCAAGTTAGCGAAGCTCTCGCAGACGGTTCATTAAAACACAGCTTTTACGTCTCAATAAAATTTATGTCACTATCTTTCAAGTCGAGCGATAAAGAATGGCGACCGAAGATTACCAACTGAAGAAAAAGAAAACGTCGTAAAAATTCAAGATATTAACGGCGAACCATGGCCTGGTTTTCTATAAATGACACGACTTTTAAATTATTGAGAAATAGCAACGCTCTGCCGGAATGAAACACATTTTCAGATCACACCCAGTTTTCCAGTGACCTATTTTAAAACATGGCGAAAAAACTGATACCTGCTTTCGTATATCTTAGTTTTTCTACCATTTATAGCGAAAAACATATGTTTTAGATAGAAAATTGTTGATTTTTCATATATTTTTGTAAGCTAACTAAATCCAAAGTTGATTTTTTGTTTTGTTGACTGTTGAATGCTACATAATTAATCAAAAAACCTAAGGGTTATCAGGAATTTATTTGTTGTACGGAATAAATAGCGCGTGATAAAACACACTAAAGAAAGATAAACCCACCTCTAAATGCATATATATCAGGGGTAGAAAGCGTGCGATTCGTCGGCGTATAAGACTAACGAAATTATTCAGTTTGACCTTACCAAGACAACTGCGGATATCAATATTGAAATGTCCCTCGGTAGAAAACGTTGTTCCACCCCTGATGTAAATAGTCGGTAGGTAGATACGCTGTGAATATTCGATTTTGTAAAAAAAAAGCTAAACTAAATTTATTTGACAAATCAGGGTTCAACAATCGAGCTTTGGTCATTATTATTAATAGCAGACATATTTTTATTAAATGATTAAAAAATAAAACAACGATTATTTGAATTATGTTAATTGCTCACCAATAAATAACCCGTAATACTATAAAGTTCAACAACGCTTGCAAAACTGGAAATCATTTCTTATTGAAATAATACAATGACCGACGAGCGCTCTATTTATTTATTTATCATTAGTCACAGTACTAAGATATAATCCTGTCGCAGTCAAAACAAAGTGAAAGTCCACGTCAAATTGACCGCGTGAATTTTTGGCGGACCCGCTGGAAAATCATTTCCACCGACCGTCTGGCGTCGACGCCAATTTGTTTTGTGTAATTTATAAACCAGAATAATGCAAGATTACTTCATCGAGATAGACGTTGCCAGACTATGTATTATCATCCGCCGAAGTCAATACACTGCTGGATAAAGGTCTACCTTTTATCTTCTGTCGGGAATTAAGATTCTTTTGCTGTCCAGTCCAGTTTATCCAGTCACCAAAAGCAAGCTTTTTGCTACTACTGTAAATATCATTTTATATTTGTTTCATCATTTTATATTGCGATATTTTGAGATTCTTTAAACTCATGTCTTAATCCACCGCTTAAATGGGCAGGGTTTCTCAAGTCGGTTCGACCATTTGTCGCACCGATCGCTATTACGACTCTGTTCCTATGAAGCTAATTTTCTGGACTAAATAAAATTACAGCGAGCAAATATCTTCTCAACAAGCCTCGGTATTAACAATGGGTATTTAGAATTGCATTCATGCACACTCTAGTGCTCGCCATCCAAGTTATTAGTGTGAAAGTTCTGGAATGTTGAAGAGCAAATCACGTTTGTTACGCCATAATTTACATCTGCGTAGCGTACGTGAAAACGTGATGAGAAGGAAACAAATGATTCATAATTATGGTATCACAATGAAAAATACATGATGTACTTAATTGTAATCCGAATGTAATTAAACTATTATAAAATGGAGTTGAGGCAAATGATTAAACTGTGATGTATATTCTAGAATTCATTTGTATTGTGTGTGGGAATACGTTTAAATAGCGTTGCTGTGGTGAAAACGTTAATGGAAAAGCTAATACTAATTTTCAGATTATTTTCGTCGCGAGATTTTTTTTTTTGTTTCCTCTACAAGTGTCTGTCCAACGATCAGGGTTGCCACTATTACGATTAGAAATAAATATCTTTTTACTCAAAACACGTGTTACAATTTTTTCAAAATAAACAATGTTGAAACTAGATTAAGTGCGTGGTTGTTTTTGGTAAAATATATAGTGGAAAAAATCAATACCTTTATAGTTCATGTCATTAGATGGTGCATAAAGGAATTATAATTACATTAACATGAAAATATGAATCCAAGTAAAAGGAAGAATTAATTATTTATGAGATCAGTGGTCTAGAGCAGGGGTCTCCAAACTACCGTTCACCTCCAATCCGGCACGTGGTACCGTACGTATGTATATAAACTGCAGTATGTTGGTATGATGAGCTAGCTAGGTCTTGGCCCTTGATACATAGTGGAGGAGATAGTGTGGCCCTCAGGCTGAGATGTTTGGAGAACAAAAACCCTCATTAGAAAGCGCAAAGTCGACTCCCGTAGCCTATATAAAGAGGATAGAATGAATGACACGAGTACACAATAGATTATACGGTTAACTGAAAACAAGTTCAAATTATGGTAATTTCTGCTTATTTTAAAATAAAAATTTTAAATACGAGAAAAGTGTCAAGTTGGATCCTGAGATTAATTTGATAGTCAATTATAAATTTAAAAAAAAATCGCAATAATTTTTCATTTTCAGATTTTGTAATACAATGCATAGTCTTGGGTTTTGGATGAATACGTCAATATCTGGTGGGAGTATGAATAGCCGCGTGTTATTATTTTAATGTTTATTTGTTATTTTAATAAAAGCCCTGGCTGACATTTCTCGCTTGTCTTGTCGACCGGTGCTGACCTGTGAAAATGTTGGCATCAACCTCATAATACTTAAAGTATTCATACGTATATTCAACAACGTACTGAAAAGTGATGAAATCTCCCGTTTTACGGATTATTAACCCCACGATGAATGAAAATATGCGCGTAATATATTTATTGTAAATATCTATTGAGTTTTATTAAGTTTATTAACTTTTGGATAAAAGCTGGAGTTGGATATTACTTTATTTCTGACGGAATATTAATAAAAGTGAAGTTAATTTTCGCAAGTCGTACGACGCATGATTATGCTAGCCACAAATGTTCAGTAGATAGTTGAATTTTTTTTAGAATGCATCTTTATTGAAATTATTTTTATCCTTTTATATTGTGATTCATATAAATCATCTCGTGATGGGTTTACACAGCCTTCGATAATTTAATTCACTACATTCGCAACATTCTATCAAATTATTTTTTTTTAAATCAAACACCGTTTTTATTTTAGTGTTGAAAATGTTGTCATTTAAATAAATAAATAAAAATATATTCGTGTGCTTAAATAACAAATAATACCGTATGAAAATATTATATTTATGATTTTCGGCTGTTTATAAATATTTAAACTCTTTGGAAATGAAGACTTGGGACTAGATAAGTCCTTTTAAAACTATCTTTTACTCCTCGTAAATATCGTAAATGAATAAATAGCATTCGCTATCTTGTGGATTTAACGCTGATTTTCGATTTAGTTCCACTTAAAAACGTTATCGCGAAAGATTTAATAGATTACATTAAATATCGTGATAACCAGAAGTGAGAAACGGATTAATATTGCTTTGAAAATAAATTTTGTATTATTTAATTAATAAATTTATCACAATAAAGAAAAAATAATTTGAATTCTTGAAAACGTTTGTCCATATGAATTACACATTCGTGAATAAATTAATAACTGATTAACATGTACTAATTGTAATAAACGAAAATCAAAGTTTTTATGCAAATTAAGTCGGAATATAAAAAAACAGAGATAGCGAGAGATAGTCTAGAGTCCAGACGGTTCAGCGACGGTGACGTAAAATTGCACCTATACTGGAGCCGTGTACGTGGAGGTCTGTGCGGATCAACGAAGAATAAAAAATTCTTGCGATGTCTCGTGCTCGGGAAATTGTCGGTGTATCAAAAGCCGTGAAGTGTGCGCCATTGACGTAGGCACACGAATCATGGGGAATAATTAAAAACGGAAAATATGAAATATGAATAAAAGCCAAGCTAAATATTGCTGGATCATATTCTGAAGTGAAAATCTTTGAACGTGCTCAGTTTACTTACACTTTGCCGATCACGAGCGAAGGCGAATGAATCTTGCCGTCGCAGAATTGTCTAGATTATTCTCTCTTTATTTTTCGCTCGTTCACTCCGGTCTGGACACACTTTTATCAGTATTACTTATCTTAAAAAGATATGATTATCGCTTTATTAAATTCATAAAATTTCATTTGCTTTATTGAAATCAACGCTTCACGCGATCATAAAACTTAAAAGTGGATAAAATTTTAATTTTCAATATTTATTTTTGTGCCACAGTATATTTCTTGACTATCCAGATATGGTAAGAGTTTGAAGCATATTGATGAAATATTTTTATACAATTGTGTAGGTAACGTAATATGATACTCAAATGAATTATGTATATTATCTAAAATGTGTAACCCATGTTTTATGACATAATGCTTATAACATTAATGTCAAGTTCAAAATCATTTTTTTTAAACATCGACAAGAAAAATATTGTCTAAGTTTTTATGTCATTCGTCAACGTCAGATTATTGATACATTAACCTATCAAGAGAGGCGTACGCTCTAAATATTTATCGTTCTTTTTAAACTAAGCAAAATAGATCGTTATGCGTTTGCAAATATTCCATTAAATAGCAATGAACCGTGTTTCAAATAATATTTTTGAGAAATGATCACATGAAATAGATGTTAGAAAAATTAATAGATTTAAGTACTTCAAACTATTTGATAAGTTATAGGATCCAAATTAAAGTTTACTAATACGCAAAATTGACAGGTGGCTGGAAACTACGTTCAATTAAAAGTAGTCTGTTTTTTATTCTTCGTGAATCATTAGTTATTGCAGTATTTGTTTCGTCTTATAACTGAGTAATACAATTATGATTGAAACTTCAAATAAATAATATTTTGTTTACCTATAGTCATATATAAACTATGTGGGCATATACACATGTAAATAATTATTTATCATTATTATTATTATAAATTATTAACATAATAAAAGCCGAAAGGAAAGAGTATCAATGTTTGGAATTAGTTAATAACCAATTTAAAATTTCTTAAAAAAGATTTTTATTATTTTATACCCATTTTTTCACGGATTGTCTGCAGTGTGTTAAAACGTATCATTCCGAATAAAATGTTGAGACACGTTGTCTAATTTAAAATCATTTCTGACAAATGGTTTTTAAATATACTTAATAAATATAACAGAAGTTACCATCAATCTGGTGTCACTTAAAAATCTAAGTGATGATTTTGTGGACGAGTAGCGATTGTTAAATATAAAATATACAATAGTTTACAAGATTGGTTCAACATTTAATTATATTTAATCGCAGATAATTTAAAAATAAGTTAATAAATCATTTTAATTTACTAACTATCACTCTCCAAATGCAAAAATAGTTTTTTCACTACGTATTTGAATAGAATACCACGATTTAGTATCACTTATTTATGTAATATATTATTACACACCCGTTAGAAATATCTTTCTTAAAATTCAATTAATCTAAAACGGAGTCAAAAATATGTTATTATCATAAAACAATATACGTGTATATTGAACATATAGATTTCTTCCATTTTGATTTTTGTAATTTATATTAAATATATTTTATGTAAATGTGTGTCTGTGTTTTTTTGCACGTAGAGATTATAGGAAGTACGTTAATTTGTTAATGAAAATAAACCATTTTAGATAAAGATTGTAAAAAAAAATCAATTACAAGAATGCGTTTATAAAGTTTTTATTAAGCTTTGTTTATTTATTGAAGGTACTTATAAATCGTAAAAGACCCATATAACAATGTATATAAATAAAAATGTAAATTTTCGTTTTTTCAAAATCTTAAATCTCCGAAAGTTCTTCACAGATTGCTTTGAAAATTAGACACAAAGTTGCATTAAAAAACGCGCGTCTTATTATATATCTGCTATATAATGTGCCCACCATTCGGCTGCCCTGTCCTTACACATGGTCTAAATCAGGTGTATCCCGGAGCTCTGATTTCGAGAAGCAATCTTCTTTATTTGACGGGAGTGTTTCATTCTTTTTCGTTTAATTGTACTAAGCCACAGCAACGCGTGGTCGGTTACAGCTAGTTTACAATTGATATAATTTCAATATTTAGTACGGATAATCCATGAACCGGGTAACCCGTACCTAAATAATCGAGAGTTTACTGTAGTACGATAAAATTAAATATAATTTATGAGTTGATAAAATTGTCTACCTTGAAGATTATAGTGATTTTTATTGATGTATGTCCTCTTATGATAAGATATTGTTAAGCGATAATAAAAATCGCGGTTAATCTCTAACGAAAAATCAACAGATACCTA
This sequence comes from Rhyacophila evoluta, assembly GCA_022683975.1. Lineage (NCBI taxonomy): Eukaryota > Metazoa > Arthropoda > Insecta > Trichoptera > Rhyacophilidae > Rhyacophila > Rhyacophila evoluta. Next base: position 360 of record JAGVSQ010002852.1, on the reverse strand, counting down.
TCTCATCCAAAGTAAATAATTTAAAATACGTGTATTTTTATATATATTTGTAAACATAATATTTATCCTTGGTTAGCCCTTTTGATAGTCGTTTGATTATTTGACGATCAATATTATCACAATTTGCCGACAAATAGGGAGATATTTATCAATTTTGGTTGATATTTATCTACACTAATTTTGAAATACATTTTTGACTAAAAGTATCAGTAGGGTAAATGATTTCAAGATATTTCAATGAATATGATTCATTGATTGGATACTACCGATATATTATCTAATATTAATACATCGTATATGACTATATGCAGGACTGGATTCCCATTGGGTTGAGCAATTGTTTGACAAACGATTCTTGTA
>JAGVSQ010002851.1:0-23302 GCA_022683975.1 Rhyacophila evoluta | reverse complement strand
AATTTAAAATCAATTTCCATCAAGCACCATCAGTCGAAAATATTAATTATGTAAACGTGATAGTTCATAGATTTACTTTAGATTGTTAAATGTGGTAAGCGTTTTTTTTTTTGAAAATGATAAAACTCGTATATGACATTGGTAGTTGAAAGTTACATAGCTTATCATAAGTGCGTCGCTATAAAGATAACGATGGTAAAATTATTTGAGGACGATTGTGAATTCTTTCAGGCATAAATGGATCAGTGATCAATCAATCTATAAAAATTGATTGAAAATTAATGTAACTATAGAACTTGATGGGCAATTCTTTTATTTAAAAAGTAATAACCACACGGTTGCTGGTACCCAACAAAGACTCAAAGCAATAGTATACCAAGCTTTGAGAATAGATGCCAGCGGCGGACTTTGGGGACATTGTGATATGATTTTTATTCCACAATGGAGACATTGATAACTGATTAATTGAAGCTGTAGGCATAAACCTGGCATGGTCACTTGTTGCCCATGCATCAAGAGAGTCTTAACCGGGCCTGCCTATTTGTTATTCGAAATGACTAAATTTGTGCGTCGTGAAAAGCTGCTTAATAATATTTATAAAATGTATTCAATAGAGCTTAAATGTGCAGGCTAATCCTGGGAAGACGTAATATTGGCGTGCGACAAAGATTCTGGGAGATGGCATATGGTATCCATATACTTAATTTAAAAAGCGAAAATGTAAGAAAAAAAGTCCATAATACATTTTTTAGTTAGAAGTTAAGCGCTTAAATAAAATAAATAAATTGATAGGTATTTACGTAATTCAACGCAATCACAAAAAAGGTTTTTTTAGCTTGATTTAAAGTTATTTCTGACCATCTTAGTTGATTGGTAATTACACTTACTTATTAGCATTAGGAAACACGGAATTAAAAAAATGCTGCACGACTATAGTCAACGAACAGTCCTTAAAACTGGTGCACGTGGGTTGAAGGAGAGTCTCTTTAATTAAACTCAAATATATATTCTTCAAAATTAAACGTTTTTGGATGCGCAATTCATCAATCATCACATTGACGTTTTGACATAATGGATTATTTTAAACTCTTCATTTTTAAATTTAAACTCACATTATAAATTACTCATATTCCTACACTAAAATGTACAGTATATGTCTGTGATTTATTTATGTTATATTTGAAAATAAAACTTATTAACAAATTCACGACCCATTGAAGTTTAAAAAATGCAATTGGACAAAAACAGTATTATTGCAAATAAACATTTAATTTCAACTTATTTCTACATATATTATTTAAATATAATTTATATTATTACATTAACAATATAAGCAAGCTATACGTGTTATTATATAATAAGCTATTGGATTCTAAATTATTACCCTAATGCATTTTTTTCATCATATCCACTCCAAAAGCGGAGTTTGTTTATCTTATCAATATAATTGTCTTGATAGATTGATTTTCACGAGAATTGGTTATAAGACAATTGTCATAACCGATAGGCATCCAGCTCTGTTCATTTGGATTTAAAAAAAATCTAAAAACCAGGAAGCAAACATTGATTAATTTCACTTATTAATTAAATGTTATAGTGACTCTTGTATTGATTTAATAAATTAAATGATATACATCTTCATAGACAATTATTTGTCACTTTAAAATAATAGAATGATGTACAATAAAGAAAATTTAGTGAAGTGTATCGATAGACGTGTGTGTTTTATGAATATGTTTAGTTAAAATGCTATTATAAATATATCTATAATTAATCGACTGCATACAAAAATTTGCGTTCTGTGTAAATGTATATGGATATTTTATAGAAATATAACAGACAGCTTATTATTATTATGCCAAAAAACAGATTAGAAAAGTTGAAAACTATTTTTTATTCGTATCCGTTTTAAAATATCTCACATTTACCATATAGTAAAAGTGTATATGCATAAATTTATATGTGAGTTGAAAAATATAACATTTTTTACAATAATACAAAATAACACAATTACTTTCCCAAATATAATGATGGTAAAAACGGTTGTTAAAATGATACAAGGATTAGGTAGTATCCTTAACGGATTATAAAGAATAGTGCTAGAAAAGGGTGAAATACAATATGAGGGTATAATAATACCACAAACTTAGAATAAACAATGAAAGCCTTAATGACTTGTGGATTTACGATAAACCTTACATATTAGCACTAGGCAGGTAGAAAAAAGGCTTTTAACTTCAAATCTGTCTACTATGTATTATTTTAGAATATTTTAAGAATGAACTGATATTGATTTAGAAGCTCGTCATTTTAGCCTACGTTTAGTTAAGTTAAATATATTTTTGAACTTTTATCTTTCAATTTAAAATGTAATTATTCTCAATGTTGGATAATTTGATGAGATAGACGTTAAATAGGTTTCCTAAGACGAAAATTATAACCTATATAACAAATGAAATAAAAATGCTTATAATTTACGCGAATTTGTTTAATTTCTAATTTTGTTAGGATTAAGCTCAGGCAAGTAACGACTAAAAATGAATTTGACCTAATACGTAGGAATATATATGAATTCTTCAAAGATTCTAATATTCATACTTATTACTGTATATATTTGTATTTATAAATCAGTGGTTTATAGATATATAACGTTAAAATAAGTATCGACATTACACAATAAACAATTGAATAGTTATGTCCTTAATATACTAATATGATTTAAGGGTACGTTTTAAGAATGTTTATATTTGTAAGTTATAATAATTTTTCATTAATTACGTTATAAAAGGACTGGGTATACTATTTTGTATTTATTCATTTTAGATTTGATTTATTACATGAATAGTGAAGTTATTAAGAGAATACATATTGCTAAATTATTATCGAGTATGTAATAAATTACGATTAAAAATAAAAATGGAAGATTTTTTTCTATGAGAATAGTTAACGTAATAATTTTCGAGTGTCTGTGATAAAATATATAATAATACTTGATTTGGAGGTTTTAAATTTACCTTGACAGCTGCGTTGATGTCTCCGCAGTAAAAATCTGTGAACAGCTTTTCACGCACTTGTGGTAATTAGATAAATCCAAATGAAGCACAAAACGACATTGATGTGTCCGATCAACCGTTCTTTATAAATAAATCACAAGAATGTCAAAACTCATTAGCGGAAAAATATATTATTTGCATATTCGCGTTTGAGTGTGAATTGTGGAAAATCAATAACTTTCACTGATACCTTGATGATGTCATTTAAAAAATACCTCATGCGTATTTTTATACCATTGAAAATATAACTTTTTGAATAGTCTTGACACATTCGTACATTTTAGTTTAAGTTATAATAATTTATTGCTAACATTTCAACACGCTTTAATTTATCGACAGTCCAACATTTGAGCTTACAAAATATTTTATATCATCAATATAATATTATTATTATTAAAATGTTATCAAACAAAATTAAAACACTGATTTTATCACAAGAAAATATCACTTTATAAATATATACGTTTTTAAAAAACAGTTAAAATCATTGTTGGTTCACTTTGTATTTTAGAATTTGCTTAAGTCACACAGCTAAAAAATATTATTCATCACAGTTTTTATGTTGTTATTGATAAACGGTGCTGTAAATATGTCAACGTCACAAATAGTTTAAAATGTTTGTGCTTAAAACGTAAAAAATATACGTTATTCAAAACACGTCTTAATTTAATATACGTAGATTGATTGTCGTTGTCAGTTCCAAGCGCTTACGTTTCACTAAATTACGTATATATTTTATCAGAGTGTTTTCCCGTAAGGTTTTCAACTACGCGCTGATGACCTATGAACCGAACTCGTCGCCCGACTGACAGCGCTCGATGTTTCTAGTTATACGGCCAAAACTTGAATGGAAAAGATTTGCCTAGGCTTTAAACGGAGGTGGTACGGATTTAGCAACGTGCCATACCGTACCTTGGGGGGCGTATCCTAAAAATTACCTGTCCTCTTCCACTCTACGTCGGCGGCCGATACACCGTTCTCTCTCTTTATTCAGGGGTTACCATAAACGGTAAGTCACATACCTGACGGAGTGATAAAAGTTTTCTGCTTCACTCTTATTTTATAGTGCCGTCTCTTACGTGAGCACGTGCGGTCGGTTGGCGGGTTTGATTGATTTCGAATATCGATGATTTCCATACATTTGAGACGAGCGCGCGCCAGAATTCAATTTTTTGTCTCTATTTATAACTAAATTTTATTACTGGCTTCTATTCGAAAACATTTTTTATTACTATTAAAAATATAAGCCTCATTTAAACGCTTTGCGAATTCAATATCGTCGATTTTAATTTTAACTTTATTTGCATTTGATTCTTTATACGGACGGAATTTATCCATATTAACCTCAATGTATGTTATTTGAATGTAAATAAATAATCATTTTATCATGCAATTAAGTGAATACATACATTTAATTATATGTAAATGATTATATTATTGGCTATAAACATTTAGCTAGCTTTCTAGCTACGTATATATGAATACTTTGTTGTAATTTTGTGTATTAAAACTGATCATTGGCATTACTTCTTAATGATTATAATATAAAATATTAGAATCGTAAACATCGTAATTGCAGGTAAATTTTATTTATTTATTTACAAGCACATCTGTTATTAGCTATTTTCAAGTTTAAAAGTGGAGAGTGTAAAAAAATATTTTTTATTCTAATACATATTTATACATTAAATGTATTGTTTTATCAAATTTCCTCACTAAATAAATGAATTAATTGTAATCCGTTACGGAACTGCTGCTGAGAATAATTATTTATTGACAGTAGCGTAGATACATATTCAGCGTCCTGGAGCAAGTGAGTTGTTGCGCCCTCTAACTTGCACGCTACCTTAATTTTTTTACACCCTTATAGAAATTATGGTTTCTCATTTTATTTTAACTCTCACATTAACTATTTTTTATGATTTGCGCCCCTCATAATTCGTCGCATGGAGTAGACTATTCCAACCGCTCATAGATAGCTACGCCACTGTATTTTCACTTAATTTTGATATCCGTAAATTAAATAACAATACAAATATCCCCAAAATTTAAGTTAATAATTTAAAGTTGAGTATTTGGTGACACAGAATAGTTATGCGAATTATGAAGAAAACTTTGATAAAGCTTTTCTTTATATCTATATGGATGGTGACAGCTGCTGCATTTGTCATCTATTTTATATATTGGATAATAATTTTAGATGTAGCAGATGCTTAATATTGTATAATTTTGACATCTGCCGTCGCCACAAATTATAATTTGAAACAAAATATAATTACGTAAATATTGAAAACATTTTTCAAAAAACTTTGGTTCATTCTGTAAAATAAGCAAAGTAATTTTCTGCGATTATCATAATTCAGACTAATATGCATTGAAAAGACATTGCTGTATAATTGTATAGATAGAATATTTTATATGTACGATTCGTGATCGATATCGTTTATTAAGATAGATTTTTCTAATTTATCACTAGAGTTAGTTTATTCACGAAAAAGGTGCATAGTGCGAGTGTGCATATTGTTCACTGCAGAGGGGTGCCTGAATATTATGGGCGACTTTTGTTAAGAAAAATGAAATAAATTCACTACTGTACTTATAGTTTCAGCATAAAAAAAATATAATATAAAATTAAAAAAAAACTCATATGAAATACTTATAAAAGACATAGGAAGTTCAAAATGTGCAAGTTTATATCATATTTTATAAACATATGATTCAAATTTTTTTTCCACAAGAGCTCCTTCTATCCATGGTGCGGCATTGCATGAAGACATTACATATTTTTTATTTGTTCCCTCCGAGAGTGGAACACATGGATTGCTAAAGTGTGAAGATATCCACTACAAAAACTTAGTTTATCGGTATCTATAACATAGAAACTTAACAATTTTTTTTCAGAAAAAATAGCTTACAGCCAATTTATCAACCCATTGAGCAGTTCTGTTCACCCCTCTGCATTCTTTATTCCTTGGTCACTTTATATTTGATACATTTTTTACATGTAATATTTTGGAATTATTTAACATTATAATACAAACAAAAATGCAATAAAGAAAGCTATTGCATTCTGTGAATATTAAATATAACATGAAATTCAATATTTGTGTTTTAAGAGCAAACTGATTTTAAAGAAACTCTCTTAATTGGTGCTTATAGCAATAAAAAAAACTGCAAACACTAACAATGACAAAGCTTTCTTCATTTTATGATATCTGCTAATTTTATAGAGGATTATAATGTTCTTTGAGAGGACTAAGCCGCCGACTCCAATAAAACTAAGATAGTTTTGCATTTTTTTTGTTTGAACATGTTGCATAAATAACAAATTGCACTTGATTTTTTCATGTTTTTTTTGCAATTTTTTTCATATTTTTGTTATGCCGATAAATCGGTTAAAGTGCAGTTATTTATGAAGAGATATTGCACAATATTTATTAATACATTAAGAACCACCTTTTAAAATTATATTTTAACTGTGGTAAGAATGGATGCCGGAAGACAGTAAGAAAAAATGATGGTGATTGTGGGTGCTTCAGGAGAGTTTCAACCTGTTCTGTCTATTCTTCACCCCTACTTATTTTCGGCATTCTGAAAACCCACTAAATAATATTAAAGAACGTATTCTCTAGAGTTACGGGGTGCAGGTATGACCTGGGAGGACACGAGAATACTGGTGGGTACCAGAAGTTCTTGGAAGAAGTATGTAATGTCCATATACCCACTAAGGAGGCGAATATAAAAGAAAGGGTGGAATATCTTCAGACGTGTCAAAGACATTAAACCTCAAATTATTTGATCCAACCACACATGTAATAAATTCCGAAAAAGGAGAATCCACAGTACAAATATTTGCACTCTAAATCCATACTAACATTAGTATTAATATTTTTTCTACATATTCAACGGCATTCGAAATCGTATACTTATGCTGGAGTTTGATAACACTATGGCAAATAAATGAGAGTAACTAGATTTGATATTTTTAAAACTTAATGTTCAAATTTAAAATTTAAAATAACTATTCTGTCACTCGCGTGGTTAGCGTGGGCGTTTTGTAATTAAAGATTTGGGCTAATTCTCATAGTGGCTGGATAAAAATAAATCCAAAGGTCCAAGACTGTATATCCATTAGGTTGTGTAATTAGTTGACAATAGTTCTCGTAAAAAAACTATCAAAACATATCTTCATATTAAAGATAACAGTGTACCATACTGAAGTGAACATTTTCACCAGGGGCGAACCGTCCTAAGGTCCATATTATGCACCGCACAAGGGCACCTGAATATGATAGGCGCCATTTATAAGAGAAATATGATAATTTTAGTTATGAAAACATGCATATTTTATGAATACAAAATAATATACTTTGAAAAGGGCTAGAAACTAAAAAAATGTTTTATAAATAAGTTATAGATTAGTGAAGATTTGTAAACAGTGGTATTTAAAAAAAATGCACCAGATGCCTCCAACCCACGGCGTGGAACTGATCTTCACCCTGTGTAGATTCACATGATTCACTTTCAGAGTGGACATGGTTTAAAAGTTTACACATCATAGTATTGATAATATTAGTTATAGGAAATGGTCTTCTTGCTTTGTTAGAGATGGCCAATGATCATATTATTATAATACATTGACGTTATTAGTATCGACTGTCGACACACCACAACGTGTAACCTACTCTAGAAGGAACAACTCGATTGTATGCGCATGCGTGTCGTCCACCGTAGGTAAGCCACTAGTCTGCATTTTGCAAAATTATTGCAAATGCGATCCCATGGACTATTTTAACGTGCTTAATAAACTCGGAACATAATATAAAAAATATTATTTTACAACTTTAAAATATGTTATTTATTGATAAAATTGGGTTCTCCATGAACATTTTAAGGTTTGAGTTTTAAATTTTGAGATTTTAACTTTCACTTTTACGATAGTACTTTAAATTGTAGAAATAGATTTAATTATATTTTTCTAATTGACTAACGGTGTTCACGTTTATTTGAGGGGATTTATGATAACTTTACACTATATTACTGAATCGTTAATATGTGGTATATATATAATATTTTATAAAACAGCTAATACCTTAAATCCTTCTGATAATATTTTTCAGCAGAAAAACCCACTTCCGGCTTGAAACCATAATTAAAATTTTTGTCAATTATCATTATGCATTATATTTCTAACTTTAATTTTTTTGTATAACTGTAATGTGTAGATTAATACCAGTGCTACGTCGTGGGTAGAAGACGCCGTTGTGCAATTTTTTTATGAACCATCCATTTAAACGTTTTCATCTATTAATGTTTTGTACGCTTTTCACTTTCTAGTCCTTTTCTAAGAAAGTGTCTTATATTTTAATTATGAGATTGTTTTAATTATGCAAATATCTTGGCTATTTTTTTATATGTAAAAGGCACCTATCATATTCAGGAACCTTTGTGCGGTGGACAATGTGGACATTAGCAAAGCGCGGCACTGACTAGAACTGGCCACCCCAGGGCGCTTGGCATCTTTTGTGTGGACCTTACCATCTAAAAAGGCGTTAAAAAAACGAGAAACCCTAATTATTATCATTGAAAAGAAGTAAATTTTTACGATATCAAAAAAAATATTTGAAGAAAATTTGCAATTGTTCTTATTTATATGTGGCTCTTGGAAATCACCGCCTCATATGTAATATAATATGACAGTGTGTGTATATTAATGTATGAGATGATTATTTGTAATTCTATATATATGTATATATATATATACACACATTTTATTCATAAGAACTTAAATAAAAAAAACTATTTAATGTATGTGTCTTTCCTCGTATGTCAATACATATAAGGTTGTAGAACGGAATTTGTCCTCTAAGCCTAGACTGTATGAATCATCCTTTAAAACCTATTTTTTGTCAGCTTTTTATGGTTGTTTCAACAAATTTCCGACCATTTTCTTCTTCTGCTTCCGTCTTCTTTTATAATAGGTACACATCTGATTGCAGTTATTATTGTCATATCGATAAAATACTTAAAATCTGTAACCTGGAAAAGTAATTAATATTAATATCATCAAACTTATTTATAGTCGTTTTAATTTTACGCTATTATCTGATATTCCCTGGTATTTTCCATAGCTGAATGAGTAAGTACGCTTGTCATCAATTTCTCACTACCCAAAACCTTGGAATCGAGTCCTACGAAAGCACAATGTTTTGATACACTATTAGTTTTGTATATTGTATTTTATAAATATTACGCAAATATCAGACTGGTTTAGTATCCTGCTAACAACCAATCCTCGTATAAATATTTACACCACACAATAATTCACATAGCAGAGGTTAAATTTTGATTAAAAATGGCAGCGATGATTGGCCTTTTGATAAGGTAACGAATTTCACCAGATTATTTTATATTATAAATCTATCATTGTCTATATAAATAATAATGTAAATGTTTGCTTGTTCAAAATCTTAAATCTCCAAAAGTTCTTCACCGATTGCTTTGAAATTTTGACACTATGTTGCATTTAAATAGGCGCGTGTTTTATATACTTACTATTATATATTTTTTACACATGCGACAAATAAAAACAGCGCCACTTAACCAGACTGAGCCACAGCAACGCGTGGCCGGGTATAGCGAGAAAAATATAAAATGTTGAAATTAGGAACTCAAGTGTTATATGCAGTCTCATACAATATTTTAATTTAAGGTCTTAAACTTATTTTTTTTTACATTATCACACAAAATATATGATTAATATTTAATATAATATATGCACGTTAAATAATGCCAACTGGCTTACCCGATGTTCATAAGCCCCTTGGGTCAGCCTAAGGTTGCGTCCTGCGTCTTGCAGCTAGGCAGTGTCAGTAGAAACCAAAGCCTCTTTATACGGTTGGATCTCTATACAAATTGAACGTCGTTCACGGAAGACAGCAGATTATTATAATTATTTGTCGTATATCTTATACCTAAGCTATAACATTTTGTAAACTATTAAATACATACATACAATCAGATTAAAATAAAATAAATGCAAAGTTTTCTTTTTTTGTCTTCTTTTTCTTATACTATGTTCACTCCCAAAGTAATGCTCCACTGCTGCTGCTGATGCTGATTTGTTGTATAAAAAATATAAATTATATACCTCCCCGGTAGTTGAGAATAGTTTCTCACGCGTGCGCAACTTGCGTCCAGGAAATACGGTTTCTACATTTGTCGGATTTTAAAAAAATTGGGAAATAAAGAAGTTTGTGTATGTTAGAATGAGTTAAATAAGCAATTCTTGTAATATTCTTAAGTGAATATATATATTCATATCAATGATTCAAATACTTCACGTTCAAAGCGGACATCTTTTTAATATGCAGAACTATATACTCCACTTTTAGAGTAGACTTTTTTAAAACCATATTTGCTCCCAAAGTGGAGTATATGGATCTAAGTAGTGTAAAAATATCCACTCCGAAAGTTAAGTATACGGATCTCCAGAGTGTGAAAACGTCTTGATAGATTATTTTTCACGAGAATTGTTTGTCAGACAAATACTCAACCCAATGGCCATCCAGTCCTGCATTTTTCGGATTGTTAAAAATCCGACAGATAGGGATTTGAACCCGCATTCCCTGGATCGCTAGGCGCGCACGCTACTAACTACGCTACCGGGGAGACAAATATATCATGAAAGATTTTTTACTAAATTTTTTTTTTTTAATCAACCAAAAATAATACTGACAAAAAAGCATTTCTGTTTAGAGTAGTACGGACTCCTACTTATTTAAGTTCGATCAAGCATTTAAATTTTATTATCACTTACGGTGTTTTTAATTTATAGCTATACCCACGTGAATTGTTCTCAAACGGAAACATAGTTTGTATTATTGTATTTCACATGCAAATAATCCCGCTTCTGTTTTAAATAAACAATCAACATCAATAAAATCAAGTTTGGTTAACATTTAGTAACTGACACTTTCGGGTAATACAATTTCTAATTCTCACGGTCCAGTAATGGCATTGTTTATAGCTATAACTCTTCACATAAACGTAATATCGACTATATTATATATTCATGCCAAAAGCATTACTACGCTCGTTTAAATACTATTTATAATGGCCTGCTCGTGCTTTGGACATACGACTTACTGTTCGCTGATCTATATTCAGAAGGTTAATCGACATGTTACAGATATATCAAAAATGAAAACACTTGTTATACGGTAATGAATGAATGAGTCTATAAAGAGTTTTAAATTTTAAATGCTTGTCGTATGTAAAAATCGGACAGCGTACAAAAACTGAATGCTGTAAAATTCAATATATTATTTTAACTGAAACAAAAAATAACTTATGTATGAAATTCACTGTGTATGAATAAATGCTGATATTGTACATTGAGACGTTTTCAATATTTTTGTTACTTTATTTGCTACGACAGTTGAATTCATAGATTTCCGCAAATGAAAACTTGGCAGTTTATTTTTCATGACAATTATTGTCTGATGATTGTTTTTCTCAGTAGCGTAGGGGCTAGCGTACACACCTAATAATTTGTGAAATTCAGATCGATTTACATATCTGTCGAATTTAAAAAAAATCAAAAAATGCAGGTCTGGATGCCTATTGGGTTAAGTATTTGTTCAACAAACAATTCTCGTGAAAAATAATCTGTCAACACGTCTTAACATTGTGGAGATCCATATACGCTTTCGGACTGAATATCTTCATATGGTGTAGATCCATATGCTCCACTTTGGGAGAACATATGATATAAGAAGGAGAAGGTTATTTTATTGATTAGGTGTCCATTATACAATCTTTTAGTTTTGAGAGTCTTTAACATAAGTGCCGCGCTGAAGGTTAAGCCCCCTTGTGCAAAATTTTTTGAACCTATCTATTTATATAATAATGTAAAATAAATATTTTTTTTTATTGTGTAGTGCTCATCTAGCAGAAAACATTTTTTAAAAGAGTTTGGCAGTTAAAAAAGTTAATAAGAATAATACCATTACGAATGATTAATTGTGGTGTTAAAAGAACTAATACACATTCGATCATTTAAATCTACATCAATATAAAACGCATATCCATATATTAAGTACAATAGTAAATTTAAATGAAATTACCTGAATATGGCATAAAATTATGCAAATCGATTACATTTAATAATTTATTGTTTAGGATGTAATTTTACGCCATCTATCATAAAACTGAGGTTAGGTTAGGATAACTATTTCTTGAGCATATTGCTGCATTAGTAAGATTTTAATACTATTTTATTAGTACTGTCAATGTTATCTCATATCTTGTATACCACGTTAAATAAATTTTACAGGGAATGAATGAAAGATATAAAAGTTTCCACTATTAAATTAATTTGACAACTAAAAAATTTCAGACTTCTTATAATATTTGATTTTGAAATATCGGAATTTTGGTAAATGTAGATTTGTTTTTTTTCCTCCTGTAAATTTGTAGTATACGTATATTGTATATGTTTGCCCATTGGGTGGGGCATTTGGTTGATAATCATTCCAAAAGTCTCGGTGCCAATCCTCATGAAAAACAATCTTATGATTTTTTCCCATATATTTCATGTTTGAAAATAATATGGTAGAACAATGCATATTAAAATTGAAAGCTTAAAAATTAGTAGGCACTATTTATCATTACGCGAAAGCACTATGTATACCTTATTATGTTCTACTGTGCATTATGTTTAAATTTTTTCAATTAAAAACAGAATCGCATTTATCCTTGTGTATGATTTTTTAAAACTACCCATATTCATATTTTCACTGATTTCCAGTTTACGCACTTTTTTAAGTTCTATCCCTGTTTAAAATATACCATATAAGTATTTTATGTATAAAATATACTGGTTTTCATCATGCAAATATCATTGCAAGAGGAAAATACTGACAAAATTTCTTTTAGTCGTCTTATAAAAAGGCGTCCTTCACATCCAGGCGCTCTTGTGCGGTGAATAGTATAGACATTAATGTTTTATTACACAGAAAGCAACTCGACGATGACGACAGCAGGTGGCCAATCACAGCGAGGCAACGATCAATCAAAGCGACGGCTCCCTCGCTGTGATTAGTCACCTGCTGTCGTCGTCGTCGACTCACTCTTTGTGTAGAAAGCCTAACGCGGCGCGGACTTGATTAGAAGTAAAAGAATATTATACACATTTTTTTTAATAACACGATTGAAAATGTTTTACATAAATAAACGTTACGGGTACAGTTTGGTTTTAGTAAATCTATTTGATCGATATTTTTGGAAGCAACTACATTTTGAAAGTTTGGAAATTAACTGATTTCAAAAATTCCCATTAATCATCCAATGCTATATTTTTTAAATTTGAAAAGTTCTATACAACTACGGGATTTAAGCCCGTAGCCTGCGTTGCTGAAACACGTTGGTGGCCACCGGAGCAATATATTTAGATACATAAATGTATATGTTTATAAATTATCATTGTATTAACCAATAGATAATGTCCATTTTACTTAACAATAAAATATTCCACAGTACCAATATTTCAATATTGACAAATAATGTAATTGCGAAGCGGTCTTGTAAATGTAATATTTAAATGTAAGCCATAAGACGACTTAACCGTATTCAGGTGTCAGGTGTATTGATTGTAAGGAGCACGCAACGTACAAATAAACGCGTGGTAACTGTATTAAATCTATGGTAAACTTGTATTTTTGACTCTCGACCTAGCGGCTTGATAATCAAAACAAGTACGGATAATCGATTATCCGGTATGTTTAAAATATTTAAAAACGTAAAGAATCTAATATTTGCAAATTGACTTATGTACATTTCAATCATTTGGGAAATCTAGTCTCAATTCTCACATCTGCTGGAATGCAGGACTGGATGCCCACCGGGTTGAGCAATTGACTGATAAATAATTCTCGTGTAAAGTAATTTATCAAGGCATGTAATATCCATATATTCCACTTTAGGAGTCGACATCTTCACACTTTGTAGACTCGTATGCTTCACTTATTATGCATCTGTAGATTTTTAATAATCTAGTAACTGTAAAAATCGAACCCGCAATCTATTGGTTCGTGCACAAGCTTACCTATCTGGTACTGGGGAGACATATGTCAATAAGTGTGTAAATAAGCTTGTGGTTATATTAGGTAATACTAATTAATTGATTAATAGTTCTCAAATGATTATTGCTAATTATGAGGGCATGCCGCTTTCGTTTTGTGTTGTATCCTGAATGTGTTATTATTACGATAATTAATTATTATGTTGTGCAACTCTATATTTCTAAAACTGTTTCAAATATTATTTTTTTAATGTGCGAAATACATTTATCAGAAAAGTATTCATATATTTTTAATTTATATTCCTTATTATTAATTTAAAAGAAGTCGCTTTCCAATTTCAAAAATATCTTAACAGTTAAGAGGACAATTAACCTTTATAAATACTGCTCAATCAACAAGACACTGCAAAAAATCTTCTAGATACTGTTTTAGGTTAAATGAGGTTAGGTTAGATTAAAAATTCAATGCCACGCCGTGGATAAGATAGGCCTTTTCGCAAAAAGTTTTTAAGTTCTCTTCCTATTAAACTGATTTATAACTTGCACATTTTATATTATATATTAGACATTTTCTTAAAATATCATATTTTTATACTAAAATTAAATTCATTATATAAATATATTGCACGCAGAAAATACTGAAATTTTTTTTCCAGTTTTCTTATAAATAGGCGCCTTTTACATTTTGGCGCCCTTGTGTGGTGCACAATCTAAACAGAGACATGATTCGGCTCTGTAAACTTTTATCTTTAAGATTTTAACAATAATTAGTCTAGAACCAAGTATTAAATTAAAAGTTTTTATATTAAACCTATTTCACAATGGTATAATTAATATCAAGTGTCACTAATGATATTATTGACATTTTGTATATTATCTATCAAATTCACAAAAAAACTTTATAATCTAAGTTAGTTAGTTTGAAGCGAACGAAACACATGCCGTATGAATCAACGCTATCATTATATAGTTGTTATAATAGTTTGGAAAAAATCAATTCATAAAATGGAAACATAAATTAATGACTTAAGTATCAGGATTGATGTCAAATACTGTTTTATTAAAAAGTGTATTTCAAAATTATCTTTTTTTCGTTAGTTACTCAGTTAGTTAATTGAAAAAATTAACGAGTTACATTCGCTTTTTAAGTTTAATTGTATTATGGAGTGAATTGATGAAAAATGTTTTTCTTGTATACAAATTTGATTTTGACGTTGTACAAGTACACATAATATTTATATTTGGCAAATGAATTATTCTTGCGATAATAAACAGTTAAATAAAAAAAAAAATGGACAGCTATTTGACTTAAAATGAATATTTTTCAGATTCATAAATATTTAAAAAATAAGATAAAGTGCATCGCACATTTTGAGTTGTATTTTCTTTGAAAAAAAATCATATGTACTTACAACCATCAACATATCAAAGTGACTGAAAAACAATAAATATATATCTGAAATATTTTAGTTTTTCGATAATATTTTATCCCCTGAGGCAATGGACAAACATTTATAATCCAAAACGTAATACGTCAAATTATTCACTTGATACACTAATTTGATTTACTAATCTACTAATAATGCGAATCATTATTAATATCAGCTTATTGGATTTTAATAGGCTTTAATTATTGCAAACGCGTATTGAGAAATGCTGAGATTCTTCAAGTGTACTGCGTTTTCGTAATACATATTTCTATCGAAATTTTAATGAAATTAATCAACGAAATTAACCACTTATTTTCTATAATTTAATATATTTCAAATTAATTTATATTAAAGAAATTCCTTCATTACAAATGTTGCAAATTTATAATAATAATTAGTGACACTAATGTGAAATAACAGATTCATAGTTAATATTATTTTTCAGTTTCAATATATTAAACGTCACCAAGTAAATATGAATTTCAAAAGTAAAAGAAAATTTAATATTCTTCTTCTTCCACATCCGCTTCCTAATCGTAGCATAAAAAGATCATGTGCCACCTACAGGAATCCTGTCTCCCACTGGTACTCTTGCGTCCTCTCAGGTTATACCTGCATCCCGTAACTCCACCGAATTCATTATATATACAGTATTTATAGGACCTTCCGCGACGCCAAAAACTGGTCGGTTTGAAGAATAGGAAGGTCAGGTTCAGATTTTATTGAAGCATTGAGCCAGCGCCACAGATTCACTTTGTCAGGGATAAGTGGTTGCATAGTCCGCTTTCTTATCTTCTTATTTCAAACGAAGTCATACCACCGTATCTCCATAGTCCGCCGCAGGCACATGTTCTCAAAGCTTAGAATATGGTTGTTTTGGACCATTGTTGAGTGCCACGTTTCAAAACCGTAAAGAAGAGAAGCACCGACAAAATGCATGCATTGAACAAGCGGCACAGCCTGGAGTCCCAGACATTTCGCATATAATACGGAAGTACAACATATTAATTTGAAAAGAATTTAAATTGGATATTTTTTATAAAGTTTGAAAAACATCTGTGGACGTAATTATTCTTAGTAAAACTGTGGTATAGATAAGATTTATGAAAACCTGTATTGCCTTAGGGATGTATTAGGAAAGTTTTATCAATTATATACATTTGCTGACAAATCACACTGTTTACGTAAACACATAAGAATTAATATTTATTATCGAGGTATTTTTTAATATTAATTTAGATATTAGTAACTGCTAGAATGAAGTGTAAAAATACATAACCCAACTCTTTAATAATTTATGACTTTATCTTCAAAGCAATAAATAACAATATTATTTATATTATTATAATATTGACACCATACAAAGTGAAAACATTTTTTTTTGTAACTTTGTTGAAATAATTTAAAAAATAATGAATTGACTGAAAACACAAGATTTCGCCACTTTTGAATGTCATAAAAATGTTAAGTATCAAATTAAAAAGAAAAGACATTATACTCTCTTGGAATGATTGTTGAGAATATGGAGTATGTGTTTCTCTAAAATTTAAAAATATATTTTAATATATTGGTTTTCGCTATGATTAATAAATGAGGTCATCAATAGACACATTATGCCCAATTTATTTAATGCAACTGCAAGCAGTGAAGTAGCTATATATTCAGCGCCCTGGTGTGAATGAAATTGCTCCGCCCTCTAGCTTCTGGCCAAATTTGTTTTCAATCAAGAAACGATGTCTTCACAATATTATAGCTTTTTGTTATTTAGCTCTCGCGTAGTTCTATTATGGTAAACCTTTCTAATGTTGCACCCCCATAACATATGCACCGGAAACAAATGCACTAACCACTGCATGCCGCTATATATGCCGCTGACTACAGGACATGGATACAGCCTCTTTAGATTTTCTCTCTCGATGCACGCGCTATCACCAACTCGATTACGAACATATTGAAAGAAAAACACTTCCACAATGACTCTGCTAGTATTGAGTTTTTGTTTTGGTGCTAGAAGATGTACATTTAAATCCTATGGCTGCTGAGAGATGTTTTTGAACACGAAGATGTAGGGTTGTAAGATAACTAATGACATGAAAAACTGACAGGATCGCACCGGGCTAGGATGCAGATTATGCACAGCAAAAGAGTGGCTAAGTTTTAGGAACGCCCTTTTTTTATAAAGTTATGATATAAATTCGCCAGCATTTACTACACGCAATGATATTTTCACAATTGAAACATCATAAAAATATAAGATACTTTTAAAATGGCTAGAAAATGCCTATAATTCTGTATTTATTTCAGTATATGGATCGACATGGTGTGGAGATATCCACTCTGAAACTGGAGTATATGGATCTCTTCAATGTGAAGACGTCTTGAGAAATTATTTTTCACTAGAACTGTTTCTCAGACAATTACCTAACCCAGCGGGTATCCAGTCCTGATTTTTTGTGTGTTTTTTTTTTTAATTTGACAGATGTAAGAATCGAGCCCCCGATCCCCTGAATCTATAGGCACACATTTTAACCTCAGCGCTACCGAGGATACATATTATTTACTTTTATAAAAACATAATTTAAAAATGACAAGAAAAATTTCAGTAAAATTTAGAGGGGGAAGGATTTTTTTTTACATAAAAGCGCCTCCTACTCAGAGCGCAGCACTGGACTGATTTATAGTAAACTGATTTGAATAATGGATGACGATTCGATATTACATCTTCGTGCACAGATTTAAAACAATGCATAATAAATATTAAATATTTCAAAAAGACGATCGTGCTGTTTGCATGTCTTTGCATTCGTCAATAGGCCAACCTCATTTTTCTTAATTGCTCCGAACTGGATCATAGAATACGGTAGCATTCAACGCATGCCTTTATTGTTGCACAACAAAACTTCGAGTCACTGAAAACAAATGTTACGCTGCACATTGTAATGTCAATAATAATTCTTTTTTTTTACAATGAGCGTAAGTCAAGGCAAGGCCACGGGTTGATTCCCACGAGGGACCAGTAACAACACTACCGCCTGCAACAACGGAACAGCCTGTGCTTTTGTTTTCTAAGTCTTACTTACGCTATGTCGGTTTCGTTTTTTAACGCCATTATATTCTTTAAAATTATTATTTATAATAAAAACGTAATCGGCTTATTAAGATTACACGCAAGTGAGCCGTGAATTGAACGTGGATTTTGTCAACAACTCTTCACGAGTACCTGATAGTGTTTGACGTAAATATCCGGCAATCAGACAAAAGCGCACAATATAATTGTTTACTGACAGATGCGCGTGTGACAATTGAACACAAGTTAATGGTAAGCATATATAAAGACACATTGCAAAAGGCCAGATTAGGACAACCAGAGGTAAAGAAGAAGTATGAAACATTTTATAAACAGGTTACTTACCAATCCAGTGAAAAGACATTGGACTAAATTTTGGTATGGACTCTGTCATTGTAATTTTAAATATAAAATTTGTAGTTTTATAACTTTTATTAATAATCGTAGCCGTTTTGAAAATAATTCAATGTAGGATATTTTTATTTTTTTAAATTTAATATTTTTCCTAATACTAAATGGCGTATGGAGATTACCAAGCTGGCTCCCGAGCACTTCAGTAGCCAATTTATTACAAGCCACAGTGGTTTTGCCGCTAAGGTGTCTCAGTTTAGCCCTGTTAAGCAGCTAACATGTCCTTGTGGTTGTCCAGAACAGGATGCTAATCGCATTCTGTGGGAATTTCCAAGAATGTGTACCGAGCGGGAAGAGTTACTCAAGTTGGCCCAACCAGCTGTTGGACCCATCGGGCCATCCGACTTGGTTGCCTCAAGGGCGAATTTCATTGCTGTTAAAAAGTTTATGGCGTCATATGGCGAGCCTGATGATCTCTTCACATAAATTGCTTGACCAAATAAGTCTCTTTTTTTCAGTTAGATTTTTTATCATTATATATATTTTTAACTTCAGCCCACTTAAGTGCGTGGCAAGTCTTGGGTAATTTATATTTACTCCTGGAACATTCCCGTAGAACGAATTAGTTTGCTTCTGGATATTAGGGCTTTGGGATACGCCTGATTAAGAACAGGTGTGAGGACGGGGCGGGTGAATGATGGGCACATTAGATACTTCAATGTACAGAGTTGTAACCATCACGATTTACTTAAAATTTGCACTCTATTTAACCCCACCCTTGACGTACAAGGGCGATACTCATCCGGGGTCCATATGACCCCCGAAAAGCCACAAAGACCTTCAATGGAAGCACAATTTTATCAACTACTTTTTGGGGATGCATACAAAACCGTAGGGGAGGCACAGAGAGTATACATTACATGATCTACTGGGTACGAAAGTAGAAGTTACGAACGGAAAAATTCTGGATGAATATACGAAAGTAGAGATCTCAAGATAAAGCAAGACTAAAAAAACGGGTTAACACAAAATAAAAAAATACGAGAAACTACAAGATTTTGGACGAAAGTGCGAAATCCGAAAATGTGAAAAAGAAGAATATTATTTGGTGCGAGACTAAAGAAAAAAAACAAGTAGCCAGATGGACGTGATTTCAGGACGCGAGAGGGGCGGCATTTTAAAGACTTGCATCATACTAAAAAAATCTACAACACGCTCCTGGTGACGTATGGAAATTATTCAGCGATGTTTGTTTCAATTTAGTCTTAGTTTATTAAAAAACCTTTGCGAAATCGTAAATGATAATTGTGTATTCATGATACTGAATTAAAAAAAATATATAAATAAAATAAACAATGCATGCATATTAACAACGGCAACACAATTACTCTTGCTAGATTAGACTCAAGTTTTTAAATTACCTGTTATATTATTCAATATGGCGGGGTCACGAACTCTCCCTTTCGTATTATTGTTCAGCAGTTTCCCTTTTTATCCATTTGAACTATTGTTAACACGCAATCATAATGTATGAAAACAAAACTGCACGTGTGAATAAGTTAAGACTTTTTGTCTGTTTGCCATTTCAATGGATAATCATATCTCACATAGAGTGACCTGGATACTTCTTTGCAATAAAATTAATGTTGACAATTGAGAAATACTACACAAATAATTGAATTTTAATTGTTGCGGCCTAATACAAATGACCTTCCGTGTAATAGAAATTTGAATTAAATTCTTACATTATTTTTTTCTATCCATACCGCATATAGTCTCCCCGGTATCATAGTTGGTAGCGTGCGTGCCTAGAAATCCAAGGAATGCAAGTTCGATTTCCCATCTGTCGGATTTTGAAAATCCGAAAAGTACAGGGCTGCATGCCCATTGGGTTGAGTATTTGTCTGACAAACAATTCTTGTGAAAAATAATCTGACAAGACGTCTTAACATTGCGGAGATCCATATATCCCACTTTCGCTACATGTTAGGATACAATCCTAGTACTAATAATAAAATAAAATACCACGTTCGCTCCCAAAGTTCTTATTTTTTAGGTTGGGTAATTCTTACCAGTGGAAATTAAAAACAATGTTATGTATTTTTATTAGATTTATGAACAATATTTATTAGTGCGGCTAACTGTTCTGTCAATCTTGGCAACTGTCGTTAAGTTTACAAAACTTGTTAGCCGGTCAAGTAAAAATAATATACCCCATCTCTTTCATGCGCACGGTGTGAGAAATGATGATCGTTCGCCTGCACCTAGATACTTGAGTCATAAACATTAGTGGAGATTGATCATCACTCGCCTTTTATGAAGAAGAAGTTCTTTAAATGTATTGTAGTATGTAATTTTTTTTCGAATTCTCGCGGAGTTCAGGTTCAGCAAAATACTGATGTTCTACGGAACATAGTTTGGGAAACCCAGCACTAGAAGTTGACAGAACTTAATGCAGGATGAGAAATCTATATCCTGTATTTTAAATGAATTACGAGTTTTAAATTGTGTCTTATGCTGAACAATTTACAAGTGTGTGCTGAGCAACTCGTCTACCGGCAGTAGTTATATTGTTTAGTACAGACTAATTTGACTGGAAGATGGTTTTCATGGATATTACTGCTTGGAAGTAATTACAATTTAATTTAATTTCAGTTCCTTAATTTATCCAACTCGATAAAATCATTGCAAGTTACAAATACATATCATTCACAGCTTGGGTAAAAAATGATTTCATTTGAATGATATAATTGGAACGCGGGATAAAAGAAACATACATATAAAAATGAATTTTAGAAAGATACATTGAATTGGATTTGACAGATGATATAATAACATATCGACTTTGGAAAGGAAAAAGGATGGAGCCCACACAGAAAAAAACAAGAAATACTAAAAACGTCAAAATATTAAACAGACACAACCCTGATGTAGTGATTGTAAATTCTCGACTTTTTTAAGTGCTCGAGATTGAGAAATCTCTTTTTTGGCATTTTTTAAGTCTCGTGAATTAGAAAATTTTAACTACTTAATATTTTCGAGAAATTTCAAAATTTAGCTGGAACATCACACATTCCGTTTTTGGTTATTTTTAATTAAATACTGAAATAGTGTAGGGCAATTTTTTTTTTGAAATTCTCGAGATTCTCATAATCTTTTTTTTGAACGGAATTGAATCCGTTCGAAAACTTCGAGCTGCCAATTTTGCTTCATCTTAAAATTTTGCTTGAATTCCCTAGGAAGGGCAAGGTAACATGGATGTCAAAGTACTTCACCAAAATTATCCAACTCTTGGATGAATATTCCAAATGCTTTATTGTGGGAGTCCACAATGTTGGTTCAAAGCAGATGTAGCAAATCCGCATGTCTTTCTGCGACCACGCTATTGTCCTCATAAGCAAGAACACCATGACGTGAACAGCTATCTGAAGATACTTGGAGTATAGCCTCGTCTTGAAGAAACTCCTCCCCAACACCATTGGAAACATTAGTTTCGTTTCGTTTTGTGGATATTTAGTAAAAGTCTGTGATAAGCTTAAGATAAAACATGGCCAGAACGCACATTGTTTGTTATTGTACCAGCCCAAAACTATTAATTAAAACCGAGTGAGCTTGAGAAATCACATAAAACTTACTCACACTCAAGTGTAAGATATTGAACGTGTATATGTTATAAACCGCACTGTAAAATATTCGCTAGTGTAAGTTGTAATTAAATTTAACTTAATGTTACGCTGAGTTAATTTGTAATGAATTCTCATCGCAATGTTTCGAACAGATTTTTCATGATTTATATGAGAATATCTTACCTAATGAGATTGCTTTTATAACATAGTTCAAATCACATTACACTCCAAACTGGTCTTAAACGAGTGAACATAAAATATTTAGCACCATTCGGCCTCGTTAACATTTACGGTTTTTCTTCGAACTAGTCCTAGTAAATCGATTTAAGGACCATGTAATGAGTGCTGATCATTACAATTTAACGTGAAAGATATATGATCTTAATGCGCGTACATTCTTCAAGTTTAACGACAAAATTTGTATTTTATGCGTATTTTACTCCTATTTTGAACATTGCAACTATTTACAATAAGAAATACTTTAATAGACAAATAATTGTATGACAATTGAGCCCAGTCATGCAGAAAATAGCCAGCCCACAAGTATTTTTTTTGTTCCATTTTTTTTACTACTAATTTTTTTACCATGTCTACTACAAAAATAAAGCATTTTGACGGTAGAAAGGAAAAAGGACGTTCACTGCCCACATATAATGTAGCCCGAAGATGCCGAAAGGCGAAACCTGGGTCGC
>JAGVSQ010002850.1:0-23303 GCA_022683975.1 Rhyacophila evoluta | reverse complement strand
GTTTTAAGCTACAATAAAAAAGCATGCCTAAAATGAAAGCAGTTGGATAAAGCCATGGATAGTATCCATACGCTCACTGGTACAGAAGTCTCAGAAATTTCTTATGAGTCTTCTCCGCCATGAGGTCATATTTCAACCAATTCGGGGCCCAAACAACCGATATACTCTCTAGCCTGTAACTAATTTTGAGTTTTGAGTATTGTAAAATCTGAAAAGATCTTAGACGTACGTAAAAACGAAGCCCAGTGCTTTAAGCGCCTTACTACAAGTGGCAACCATATATTTTTAAAATGAAAGGCTACTTTCCTACTACTTAGACACATTGTATATGAAAAATAAATGTATCCGCGTACAAAAAACGTAATACTTTTTTTCAGTCAATTTTTTTTGAATATTATTTTACATATCGCTATGTTTTGAGATTTTCGGGATAAAAATTATTATAGCTGTCTTTTTAACGAGCTGTTTTGATTTCTTTGTCCGTGTTTACTCTCTAAGTGATGTATATAAATACAAAGCTTCAGAGAATCCTTGTAACTAGCAAACATTATAGTATTTTTTACACCGCTCCAGTAATTTGAAGGTTTTTTCTTCGTAATTTTACCTTTTCTCTTCACTTATGTTTTATGTCCTCTTTTTGATATATAACGGACATAGTATCGAATGAGACTCTTGACGTATCTGTAGTATGAGTCATAATCACGTATCCTATTATTTAGTAGTATGGACGTATATGTACATCCGTGCGCCTTGTCGCCTTATTTTCAAAGTCAAATATTTTTTAAATGTAGATACAAGATAGCTTTATCAATGATTTGTGGAAGACTTTACAATCGTTTATAAATTAAAATAATCAGTTTGATTGATTTTATGATGTTAGTTAAATTGATAACAGGGAAAGATTTTAGTATTTAAAGCGCGTGTGCATAATAATAAAAGGGTTAATAATGTGGGTGTATAAATATATTGGTTACTTACGTTCAGCTTTTGAATGTTTATTTGTAATGGAAATTTGAGATTTTTTTTTTGCAGTGGATTATATCGTTAAATTAAAAAAAATAAAGTTCATTGTGGACTGTTGCTTCGTTAAATTGTATAGTCTCCGTGTTTTTCAATACCAAAATATCCCTAGACAATTTCACTGTGCAATAAAATATCTCGTAAAAAAAAATGCAACCGAGTTGTTTTAGAATGGCTCTTTTTGTCACTGATTTACTACGAATGAATGCTTATGTAAAGCTGGAGATAAAAAAAAAGGTGGACGATTTAGGACAGTTCGTAAAATTCTCATACAAAAAACGGTTAGAAATATTAAAAGTAACTGGGAGTATTAAAAAAATCACACCTTGGGATCTGCTGAATTTAATTTCTTTATCTCAGTACTAAAACAAGTTTTTATTAACTTATTTATTATCTGTCATTAATGATTTACTCAAAAAATCATGAATTCAGTGAAAGTATTCTTGCTAGTAATATTTCATATTATCTGTATTCATTATGTTGTAGTATTTTCTCCCCGGTAGCATAGTTGGTAGCTATCCGGGGAATGCGGGTTCGATTCTCTATCTGTCGGTTTTTAAAAATCCGAAAATGCAGGATTGGATGCCCATTGGGTTAAGTAATTTTCTGACAAACAATTCTCGTGAAAAATAATCTGTCAAGACGTCTTCGCATTGGGGATGTCCATATACTCCTCTTTCGGAGTGGATATATTGACACTGTGTAGAATAGATTCATATGCCCCTGATAGGGAGCGAAGATGGTGTATATATAATTAAAAAATCATTTTAGTGGTTTTACAATTTGCCAACTGAATATTTTATAAATTTTGGAATACAATCGGATTTATCGAAGATTTTAAATGATTTTATTTATTTAAGTCACAATTACTTATATTCAAACGAGAAAAACGAAAGCGAATCATGTCTCATAATTTTTTTATCAAATTTACATTATGCTACAGTATGCTCTTAGTTTTACAAATAAGGAATATTCCGTGCATTAATATTTTAAATAAATGTAAGGAATAATTAAAATTTTGGTATTTCATGTTAAATAGAATTAAAGATTATATCAAACATTTCATTTAAAGCTTAGTCGTTTAAACGTATTAACAACTTTACCTGTTGAATGATTAGAATTACTGATAACTAGTAATAAATACTGAAAGATTCGAAAAAGATACGGAACGAAAGCTTTGGGGTTTTGTAAAAACCCTTTACAAGAAACGTTCGAAAAGTTTCGATTAAGACAAACAACTTCATAGCTTTATTTCAACGTTGATATTTATCGCCAAAGTTTTTCGTTTTAGGAAAAACTGCACGTTCATTTACTTACGCGTCTATTTTAGGCATTACATACTGCGAATATGGAAATATTATGTGTAAACTTCTACCATTAATAATCATAAACTTGTGACTGATATATATGATATATTTCACGACGTTTCATGCTTAAAAATGATAGCTAAGCCTTTATGATGCTACAACGAAAAAGCAAAAATAAATTTGCCATAAAATGTTACTTAGACTTTGGTAATAATTGTGGTACAGATCATTCTATAGTATATGCTGTCATGCGTGAAACAAATCCAGCTCAATTCCATCCACTAACGGATATTTAAAACCGAGTAATTCATTTTAAGGACTTTGAGTTGTTGGGTATAAGTTACACTTGGGTGGATTATAATGTCTATTGTATGAAGTAATCGGGTTTTCTAGCAAATTTAAAATAAATTCCGTTTGTGTATTGAATATAAGACAGTAAATATTGAAGCCCTATTTAATACATTTTACATTTGAAAAAAATATCAAATTCTGAAAACTGCTGCTTAAGTTTTCCTCAGAACAGACCATAGTAGAAGGTTTTAAGTGTCCAAAGAATGCTGGCTTCTAAATATCTTTCCGTAATTTCTGTTTGATTTTATATATGGATAGTTTTACTTTATTATTTATGTTACAATGGTAAAATATATGTTAAAAAATAATAAGACACTTATCAATTCAGCTGATTATACGGGTGCGATATTAAATTGTATCGTGTGTGTTGTGATAGTCTACAGTCTGTCGAAAAAAACTGAATCAATATTTGACTGACAGTCCACGGAATGCAAGCAGACCATAGGCGAATGGATAGCATAAGCAATCGCACTGACGATCTACAACTGTCAACGTGTATTGAATAATGTATGGCATGCCGCAGTCTTGCCCGTCAGTCTTGGGATGAAGCCCCGTGCTGCAGATAGATTATGAATAGATACCACCAGTAATTAATCTGCCCGGTAGTGTAGATGTTAGCGTACGTGCGCAGTAATCTAGAGAATGCTGGTTTGATTCCTACATCTGTTGATTTTTTTATAATCTAAAAATGTAGAACTGGATGCCTATTGCTGGAGCTATTTTCCGACAAACAATTCTCGTAAAAATAATCTGTCAAAACGTTTTATTGCGTAGATCCATTTAATCTATTTTGAGAGTGGATATCTTCACACTGTGTAGATCCACATCGTCGTATTACTGGCAAAATACGTTAAAGTAAAAAAATGAGTTTTGAGATAATCGAGTTTTAATGTCTGAGTCCCTTTGTTAAGTATATTTTACGACATTTTCTTGAGGTTTAATGTATAAAGCTTAAGAAATTGTCGTAAAATGTTTTTAACAGAGAAACTCAAACATTGAAAATCGATTACTTCAAAACTCACTTTTTCACTTTAACATCTTTTGCCAGTAATACGACGATATGCTCCACTTAGGGAACGAATATGGTATAGAGATAAAAAATATGAAGAAAACCTACATAATAAAATATTCGTATTAATAACATATTATTGAAAATAATAAAAATAACATAATGATACAACAGCAAGGAAAGTTTGTTGAAGTAATTGCTACTTGACTAAAAGTATTTAATTGGATGTATTTATAAAGAATAAATTTTCATTAGAATAACTAATGAAAGAAGTCTTATTTATTTGAACATTAAAGTCGTAAAAAAATAAAATAATATATGCCGGACGTGGATCAAAAACAAAAACAAGAAAATACGTAATTAAAGTTTTTAATTTATTCGCTATTAATTTTATTGCTACATTGTTCCATAACTTTTTTTAACAAACTTTTCAGAGCTTATTTAAGCACCACGTGAATAATGGATAAAACATGTTAATTTATTTTTACATTAACAGCTGGTTACATCAATAATTTTAGTAAAAAAATAAGCCCCACGTCAGTTGAATACCACATTTTTTGTGTTAATTGGTGCGTATTATTTCTTAACTATTTCATGGTGTAACTTTAGCACTTACTGCCATGGGTGGTCACTGATATTAAAAATTGTTTACATAAATTTAAATTATTGAATTTAGTTGTATTCAGTGAAGTATTAAGTAGAACCTGGAATCTTGCATTGTTACAGTTATGTAAACATCTAGAGTTATCACTTTTTTACGTAGAACTATGAACTTTAAGCTTCCGACAAAATCTATAATACAGGCGCTTAGTGCTACGCGTGCTATGAACGAGTTAACTCGCCAAACTTTGCATGTCCCGTCAAGCTACGGACGAGTTAAGTCGCCAATTCTTTTCAACATCATATGAATCCATAAAAAATGTATTTCGATTTTTTAACGCATCTCAAATACTGATATATTAACCGATATCACCAATTTTAGCAAGCGTTGAACCTCCCGTTTGTTATACGTTATTCAGGGTCATCGTGTCATCTGTCAGCCGAAGCTTGTCGGGACTTCCCAGTGAATTGTTTCGAGCGAGAATAATATTTTATATTCGCGTTTTGTATGATTACATGCGTTGATAAATTGGCGGGTATATTAATTTATGATCATATACTTTCGCTATTTGCTCTGGTTATGCATACGTCTTATTATAAAGTAATAACTTATATCCACTATACGATGTGTAGTATGTAAAAGTAAAAATAAATACGACGATAATTGAGATAAATATTCAAAAGATGTAATGTGGCATTGTTTGTGGAATATTGTTTTGAAATGTACCATTCTTCAGAAAATATAAAGGTTTTAATGGTTTCCTCCGGTAAAGTGACTAAAATACTGAAGTTGAGACAGCCATATTCTTGTGTATTTAAAAAAAAAAATTTAAGAGTTTAGTTTGGAAATACCAATGGAAAACTTGACGAACAAATAAATTTAGTAAGTTTTCACAAATTTTCATGATTTAAAAAAAAATTAAAGCGGCTTTTCTTATTTTAAGAATAGCTGGCCTGCAGATGTCTACTTTGTAAAATTTGGTTAAAAGATATCAAGTATTCAAGTTACTTTTTGTTCCAAAGGGCAAAAAATATATTTAAAAAATCTTTATTTGTTCCTCAATAGATACGAAAACAGTTGGATATTTGAAGATTAATTTATTTATAACTTCGCTCAGAAAGTGGAACATATGGATCTGAACAGTGTGTGGATATAAAATGTTTTTATATTTGAATTAAATGATTTAAAAAACATGTACGTTGATAGTATCGATCACATTGAATGTCGTGTTATTGGCACGTACAATCTTCAGCAATGATTTGTTTTACAAATAGGTTACAAGATAACACAACGTCACGAATACGATATTGAAGTAAACAGAGGATTTGCTGTAGGTGGACGTGACCCAAGCCGATGTCATATAGATTATTCTCTTACCTGATGGAGCGCAACTGAGAATTAAATCTACCGTTAAGCCGACACGATCAAGCCTTATAACTAAAGCCTTTGGATCAGATTGTTTACAGTTCAATGCTTTTGTAACAACATCGTAGCGGCACAAAAGAGTACTTATAAATAACCGTCAAAGCTACACGAGGCCATATAAAAGTATTCATTATAATATGGCGAAAATTACAGGACTGAAACGTGTTTATAAAATGAAAAAAATGATTTTGAAGTTTCTTTTTTGTTCGGTTTTGTTTTTATCCCTCGTTCTTCAAAGTCAATACAACGCACAATGGCTTGTATGCTTTAGGTCTTGTAGATAATTGGCAATAATTTTATCAATCAATAAATTAAAATTTGTTGTTTTTATTTTCACCTTAAAAATCAGAAACATCTTTTACTTTTTTTTCTTATACTATATATATTTGTTTGCCTTTTAGTAATAATATATCAATAATATTTCCATGCATAAAAAATTTAAAGTTAACACATATTATTTATACAATCAAACTGACGACGTCAATTGATAATTTAGATGTAAAGAATATTTTAGATAAGTTTATATTATAAGTATCTTGTCGATGTGAAAAAATAATAAAACGATTGAATGAGATTCCGTCAATAGCTGTTACAGTTGTGGCATCACAATCAAAAATTTTAGTCTAATATAGATTAGAATACCAGATGCCAAGTATATTTGGTATCGATAAAATAAATCAATGGAATTCAATGAATTCAATCTTTGTATAATGGAGTTCTAACATTTTATTTTAATTGAATGAATATAAATATGAAAGTTGAAACATGATTTATCTGCTTTTTAAGTAAATATTTATTAGTTTGATGAGAGGATATAAAAGCTTTACTTGGTGAAAATTGAAACAGTGAAAAAGAGAAAAGAATTAGTTAGTGTAGAAAATATATAATTGATTCATTCAAAATATTTAAATGATATTACTAATTACCACCAAATCATCCTTGAATCAATAAAATAGTCCAACTAAGTAACATGAAAAGTTATCAGTCCTTAATAAGCTTGGTCTAATATGAAGTTAAGTTAATGAGTCTCCCCGGTAGCATAGTTAGAAGCGTGCGCGCCTGGCAATACGGGGGATATGGATTCGATTCCCCAACTGTCGGATTTTAAAATACAAAAATGAAGGACTGGATGGCATTGAGGTGAGCAATTGTCTGACAAGCAATTCTCATGAAAAATAATCTGTGAAGACGTTTTCACATCGCGAAGATCCATATACTCCATTTTCGGAGTGGATTATTCACTCTGTGTAAATTCATATGCTCCACTTTGGGAGAGAACATGGTATAAAAAATACGTTAGGCCCCTAAAACTAAATTATTTGCGTTTAACGTGGCGATAAAACTCTTCGATTTTATCAGATTACACTAACTTCTCTTTTTTATCATCCGCTACGTCTTAACATCAATTATGTATATGTATACTATGGTGCAACAAACGTGACAATTTTTAAAAAGTGTCTTAGAAGCAGTTTTTAAAATATCTTGTTTGATTGGCGTATACTACAATGTCGATGATTCATATTCTTACTAACCTAATATCGAAGCTCATTGACAGTAAATAATCTCTCTTTCTATAAGATGACGCATTAAAAAAAAACTTGAAACTTATTCTTTACGAATATGGCGCAATAGTCGATTTGGCAGATATTTGAACTGTTTTAACAATAAAATAATGTCTCTCCACTGGCACACAGGCCAGCGTGCGCGCCTAGCTAATTTGAGGAATGCGGGCTTGATTTCCGCATCTGTCGGATTTATAAAAATTCAGAGACGTAGAAATGGATGCCTATCGGCTTGAACAATCGACTGATAAAAATTCTCGACAAAAATAATCTGTCAAGATATATTTTCATTGCCTCTTGTATCGTTAACAAAAAAAAATTCAACACATGTTTTTAAATCATGTACAAGTTATGTGAAAAAAGTGTGGTAATGATACAAGAGATTGCAAAAAATAAAACTATACTTTACAAAGTGACTTAAGCCAAAAAAAGAAGATACGCGTTCCTGCAATATTTGCAACGATAAGTAGCTTAAAACTATTGTATTATGACGATGGAATGGATACGTTCTTCGCAACACGATATTGCAAGATGGATATATATATTGAATGGTATCCAACATTAACTACGGATACTTCTACTTCTTGGATTACGATGAAAAACAGTTTACCAGTAAATATTATTATATTCATAGACTAATATCCAGTGCCATTTCAACATAAATATTATTAATATCAAACTATTTTAAATATAACCCACTTACATATATTAAATTTCCTTACGAGTAAATATAGTTTCTCTCTCTCGAGTACGGAATATTTTTCGTTATGACTTACCCTGAACTGTTTGCCCATCCCATGTCATCACAAAAATGTAAATTAGTTTCTCTGACACTATTTACTCGACCTTTCGCGTTTTTTCAACTACTTTCGATGTTATGTCAAGTTATACATACAGGTTAGTCATATTTTATTAGTTTTGCAAATTTTGTATTATTTTAAGAATTCAAATTTATAATTAAATAGGTTTTTATTTTATACCATGATCTATAATATACAGTGTGAAGATATCCACTTCGAAAGTGGAGTATATGGATTTGCGCAATGTGAAGACATCTTGACAGATTATTTTTCACGAGAACTATTCGTCAGACGATTGCTCAATCAAATGGTTATACATTCCTGTATTTTTGAATTTTTGTAAATCTAACAGAAACGGGAATTGAACCCGCATTCCCTGGATTGCTAGGCACGCATGCTAACATCTGCGCTACCAGGGAGACATTATTAAGACAGTATTGTATTATTAAACCTGGTTCAAAAATCTGTCAAATCAACCATTACACCATATTTTCATAAAGAATAATTTTCAAGTTTTTTTCTTTTTAATGCGTCTTATTCTAGGAGACATTATTTCTTATAAACAAGCTTCGATATTAGGCTAGTTATTATAGAATAGGAATCATGCACGCGGACCAAGCAAGATATTCGAAAAATTGCTTCTGAGATACTTTAAAAAAATATCTTACGTTTATTACGCCACATTATACACATACGTAATTGATGTTAAGACGTAACGGATGATAAGGAGGAAGAGTTCTATCGCCACGTTATACGCAAATAATTTAGTTTTAGGGCCTTGGTTTACTTTTTTATACCATGTTCGCTCCCAAAGTGGAGCATATGGATCTCCACAATGTGAAGACGTATTATCTTGAAAGATTATTTTTCACGCCGATCGTCTGCCAGCTCAACCTTACGGGCTTGCATTACTCTTGCATTTTTAGATTTAAAACCTGTCAGTTGAGGAATTGAACCCAAATTCTTCGAATTGCTAGGCACGCACGTTACGAACTACGCTACCGGGGACATTTATGCTCATTGAATACATTTACATGTTGTATTAAATTACTAATATTTTTTAGATCTCTCTGCGCTTTAGTATAGCCAGCAGGCTAGTATATGGTTACAAAGATATGGGCTTGTATTTATTCGAAAGCCTCTTCTATAGAGATAACCAAATTGACTCCATATCATTGGACTTCCCAGTTCTTAACCAGTCACGGTTTTTTTGCTTCCAAGCTCTGTCATCTTGATCGTGTAGAATCTTCTACTCCCTTATATGGCGAAATGCAGGATCCCAATCACGTCATCTGGGAGTGTCCCCATTTGTCAATTGAAAGGGAAAAGCTTCTTATGTCAGTTCGAAATTTTGTCGGTCCAGTCGTCCATTGCGACATGGTTTCTAAGATGGATAATTTTGCAGCTTTTAAAAATTTGAAAAATCTTACGGTGATCGAGAAGGTCTCTTCTCGGCAAAGCTAGATATTAACAGGGTATAAGTAAGGTAAAGGTACACACTCTAGTGCATGCCATCCAATGTCTTGTGAAGCTGCTCATAAAGAGCGCCTCACGTTAGTTACGCCACAGTATACGTCCGCATAATGGTTTGAAGACGTAGCGGGTAGTGAAAGGGAAATCAAGATCTTTTTGTTCTTCATGTTTGGTATATTACGATTTAAAAAATACAATTCGGGAATTCGTATGCGCTCCCTCTATTTGATTCTACGAGTAATCTCTTCATACAATCTTATCATATTGTATAATACAGTACTGTACGTGTTATATATTGAACTAGCAAGACATCCTTTGATGGGAACTGGCCTAGTGGGCCTAGAACTTAAACACAGCTCGGTATAATAATTAATTCAATAGAAACTTGAAAAGATGGTAATTACAGTCTCTGAAGTAAGAAAATGTATTACCATAAAATCTCTTTTAATTAAGAATTTTCCTGTTGTACTAGTCTGTTAATACTCTTCTTTTGTTTGTATTTCCACTCCTCTGGTGATCGATGGTTTTCAATTTGTTTGCGAGCTTTCCCGAAATAAAACTGTATTTTTAGATTCCCTAACTTTCTTGTATTACTTTGTACGAGTAATATGGTAATATATACTTTTTGCAATTGAGAAGAAAATAAAACTGGAATGATCTGCTTTTCTGATGTTTTTCTTTGCAAAAAAATTTTCTCCTGCTTTTTCAGTGAAAAATAGATATCGACGCATAGAATTTATTGAAGAAAAACTACGATTGTTGTGCTAACATACCAATGAAATACGTTCGTCCCAGACGTGTGCAATTTATGTTCATAATTTTTTATTTATTTATTTTACACATGTTGTAACATTACAAATAATAAGTTCAAAAAATGAATAATACGACATAAATATGATTATAGCAAAAATTACAAGAGAAAACATAAAAAACAAAAGCCATACTGTAAAAATATAAAATAGAATAAAGAGATAAATACAGAAGCAAGGATGGAGTGTCTACCAAGTAAGTTATATAGATCTTATTATAATAGCATCCATCGAAACTCACCTCACACTGGTAGAAGATATCAATAACTGACGCTATTTCGTTAAACATTACCATTACTCTCCACATTGGTATAAGGTTGCAAATTATTTATAGAAATAAGAAAAACTGTGCTAAATTTTATTTGTATTATAATGGTCATATCACTGGCCTGTATTAGTCCATTGTTAGAGAGAAGCCTCTCCTTACTATTATAGATCCACTCACTTAGTTATATGCATTTGAACTGTGACATTAATCCAGCGACCACTAAGTTAATTTCCGACGTCTTGTACCTATTCCTCAAATAGTATTGCCGAAATAATAACGCCACTGCAATAAAAATAAATGTTATTCTCACTGCAATTATTTATTTATTTTAAAAATGTTGTGAAATTACAAACTATAAGTTTAATACATTTATAACACGATACAAATATGATTATAACATAGATATTGAAAACATATTAAAACAGAACACAGAAAAAATGAAAGAAATACTAGTATAAATATAAGAACGATTTTTTTAAAAAATACAGTAGGAAGAAGACTGTAAGACAGAACCTATATTAATAATGCATATAATAGCATCCATCTAAACTTACTTTCACATGGGTGGAAGATATCAACAACTGACGCAATTCCGTTAAACACCACCATTAATCTCCACATTGGTTTGACTACTGGCAGCACAGTCCTGCATTTAGAAATGAAAAACAGCTGACGTTATCGATTTTTCAAGTAGTTATCAGGGACCTACAAATCAACATTAGCCACAACAGCAGAGTTATCAATTAGACCATGCATACATTTGAAAGTAAGTTATTACCGTCTTGAGTCTCATTGCGGGTGACCTTAATAGATCCCAAGTATTATATTTACACTTCGGTGGTGAGTTTTGCGGAACAGAGCCCACAGCTGCTAAATATAAAAAAATAGACGGAAGATTAGATTCCCGAAACATTGAGTAATCGGTTGACAAGCAATTCTTGCAAAAAAAAAACTGGAAAGGTATTCGTATTTTGAAGATCTAAATACTCCATTTCCGAAGCAAACTAGCAGATAGAGATTATAGATTTAAAAAATATTCGTATATACATAGACAAACACATTCATAGTTTATGCGATGTAATCTATGTCTTTCGTGTTACATTAATATTACATTACACGTTCCAGCGTTCATTGTTAATTTAAACTTTTCTAAAGATTAATCACCAAAAATCTGGTTGGCCGTAAAACTAATGCGGTTAAATAAAAGGAAAATTAAAAGTTGACAATTTTTATTGTGACCACAAAAGCTCTACAAAGTTAATTACGAGAGAGGGTGCATTTGAAGCGTGGGTCCGCTCATTTTGATTGCTTTTTTTTATAATTTTCAAATTGAAAAGCTGCGCTATAGTACAATTTTTACTGTCGTAATTGGGCGTCTCAGCTTGAAAGTTTCCTGGGTCGACAAGCGAGTGTGGTATGCCAATTTACGAAGGGACGAATATTTTTACAATTATTAATATTTTCGGAATTGGTTGTCATGGATATAATGACTAGAAGCTTTTTGATAATAACAACGAAGCAGTTATTGACTATTCAATAACGATTAATTGATTATAATCACTTGTTATTATGTGGAATTATTGTTTTTTTCAATAAAAATTAAAACACTCTATAGTATCTTTAAATAGCGATTGATTGAGTATAATTGAGGCTTTATCCGATAAGTTGTTTAAAGATTGACCAAAGTTATAAAGTAAATATTAATCCAGTTGCATGTGGATAATTTCTTGTTTTCTTTAAGTATGAATTTAATCAAGAGGACTTTTCTTTTATCCGTATGTATAATACAAAATATGGAAAAGAAAAAAGCATAGAGCAAATATTAAAGGAGAGACAAACAAAGTCTATTTAACGATTTTGAGCCCAAGCCAAAAAATTACATGGGCAACTAAAACTGGTGTTTTATTTACACTAAACTAAATTAGTAAATATCATTAGTGAAAATAATAATAGGAGACAACAAAATTATCCCTAATCTATTGGAGTTAACCTAAAAAAAAAATCATTAATCTATTAGGTTTAACGTATTTAATTATAATGAATATCATTAGGAAATATGAAAATACTTCATCAATTATAAAATAACCTGTTATACATAAGTTTACTAATAAATTATTGGATATAGCAATGGACTATTGGGAAACAAATCCGGGTCTCTAACAGTGATTTCACATATGGAAGTTTACTAGTTTTAGATAATATTTACATTAGCCAATCAATAATGTTGTACAATACTGAGAAAAATGCCTGTATCCAACGCTTTTTTAATGAACTTTCATAGAGCTTAAATTTTATTACATTAGTACAAAAATATCTACATAGGAAATATTTCATAATGTTTTTTGGTTCACTATATCAGGAAATCTTGTTATGACCATAATAGCTTTGTTCCAATATTCTGAGTAATTTCCTGTGTCGACTTAGATTACCTGTAATTTAAAAGCTCTCCTTTTCTCGCTCTCCTTTTAGTATTCTCAGTACTAGATGTTTATCAACGATCACGCGACGCCAACTATGTAAATGAAAGAATAATACATTACTGTAATATTTATTTCTGTAACCAGCTTGCGTTTTTTATACATCGTTGGCTGCATTATAGTACTAATGCTTAGCGTGCTAATATTATATTATTTTATATATAAATATAATATAATTATGTATAATCAAAAGTGTACTTACACTTCTTCGTGTGTGCTATAAAAGGTTACATAATATACATTGTCGTACACTTTTTTTGAATACATCTTTTGAATTTTTAAGCTTTTTTACTATGGTAATAATCACAGTTGGCTTACTATATGTTTTAAGCTGTATAATGTGAGATTAAAATCTCTAGTTAAAAGCTCATTAAAAAGCTTTAGCTTAAAAACTAGTTTTTTGCTAATAATACACAAATTATTCATTAACGTGTTTTTTTTGTAATTTTTTTATCACATACAATTAAAAAAATATATTTAGTCATTTCGCATTATAAAAATGAAATTATTACTACATAATGTTTGTGCACACTCTATACGTGTATATATAATATACACTGTACTCAGAATGAAATAAAATCTTATTTTTAATGATAAATTCGGTTTTAATGTATTTTTTAATAAAAACCTTTATCTTAAATATGATTAATTTAATATAAGACTAATGGAGTAAAAGTTTTTCTAATTTGTTATTACATCTTTTGAATTTTTAAGTTTTATTTCTGTGGTAATAATCACAGCTAGCGTACTATATGTTTTAAGCTGTATAATTTGAGATTAAAATCGTCAGTCAAAGCTCTAGTTTTAACAAACGATATATCAAAGTGAATGGTGATATATATTAATATACTTGTTGTGACGACAACGTGTTTTCGCGCAGTCGAACTTGCTCACTTACTCACTCACATATTTATAGCTATTTTGCATCTCTGTTACCGTCGATTTGCCACTGCTATCATGTCCATGGCATTGTGTGCTATCTAATTGATAAATCTGCTACTATGGCTAATATTGGTCTATACTTCCCTGATAACTACTTGAAAAACTTAAAAAAATAGCTCTTTTTCATTTCTAAATTCAAATGCAGGACTATCCTGTAGTGACGCTAATGGAAATTTTAAACGAAATTGTCTCAGATATTGACATTTCCCACCTATGTGAAAGTGAGCTTAGATGGCTGCTATTATACACATTATTAGACTGGGGTTTGTATAACTTACTCGGTAGACAATCTCCTTCCTTCTGTATTTTTTAAAACTCTTTGTTGTATTTTTACAATATTACCTTTGATTTTTTATGTGTTCTCTTTAAATATATCAAATATTTTTGTAATAATATATAAGTGATAAATAAATCTAATGATTAATGGCACTTAATTAACTCGACCGTTTTCATTATATCATACAAGCATATTAAATGCTATCTACATAGTCGATGACTTGGCCCATATTAATGAGAGTCGTATTAACAGACCACGTATTCCCCCAATCATTATTTACATAAGGACGTGCGTACAAAATTTGCTCTGAACCTCAGATTTATTCAAGTCAAGTAAAGGCCTCAACTTTTTTGATACATACAGGAAAGTGTTATGTTGTGTTTGCTCCGTTTTTTGTTTTGTTAGTGACGGAGTGTTTTTCATCTAAAAAATAAAAATATAACCAGGGGCTCTACTTTCAAAAGTATCATATAAAATATTACAGTATGTTAAGGTTTTTTTACTTCGTTATTTTATACGTGGGCATTGATAACAACGAAATCCATTAAATATATATCGACTATGGAAAAACAAAAGAACGTAATACACATAGAAAAAAATTATACGAGGCCAAAAAAACGTTTTTTTATTAATTTTTGGTCAAAGTTAAAACATTACGTAGACGAACATTGAAGTGCATAAAGGTGTTTTATTTACTCAATATGATATTATTTTAATAAATTATTTAAGAAAAAATAAGCAAGTTGATTAGATGGAAGCTCTTTTTTCTGGTCGCAAACCTGATCGGCGATCTTTTTTAAAAATTTTAATGCTGAATTTAGATACCAATCCACCATTTTCAACTTACTCCGTTTTGATAGAACGTACTTTGAGTTGTATACATTTTGATTATAAAATAGAAACTATTTAAAAAACTAAGGGGTTACAATTTTTTTCCACATTCAATATATACCATGTTCGCTCTAGAAGTGGACCATATGGGTCGACACAGTGTGAAGATATCAAATCCGAAATTAAAGTATATGGATCTTGGCAATCTGAAGATACATTTAATAGGATATTTTTTACGAGCATTGTTTGTAAGACAATTGATTAACTCAGTGGACATAATATAATATTAATTAATTATCCTTAACTGAAAAAAATAATAATTGAGAAGCTATGTTTGAATGAATTCGAACTACTTTTGGAGCCTAATATTGACTCCAAACATTTAAGCTTCCCAATTTTTAATATTACATAATTTTAAATTTCCTGTCTACAATACTGTAAATTGCAGGATTTTGACCGCATTATCTACGTGTTTCCTATGTGTTAAGCTTATCTCAAATCGTAAGCATGTGCTATTTTAAAATGCAAATTTATCACCGCCGGACTATTTTTTGAGCATGGCTACTTTAAATTTGAACCTTAAAAGTCTACAAAATTCTAAGCATTATTTAAACAGATTATTTTTCACGAGAATTAACCGTCACCTAACTACTCAAACCATTAAACAATATTTAATAATTGGGTGATTGCGGAATTCAAATCCATAGACTTATTAGCGAGCAGGCCTACCAATTCAGCTATTGAGGTGAAAATATATTTCGATGATTACAACCAACTGATTGTAAATAGTGAAATGTAGCTAATTGTAAATAAAACTTTACAAATTAACATCTATATAAGAACTTGGGTTATATAATATTTTTCTTAAAATGTGCGTAACAATGATATGCTATTTTCAAGAATTTCCCCCAAAAATTTAAAGAATGAGGCCCTTGAAAAAGTGTGAAACTTATTTAAACAGCCTTTTCAGGACCCTCTCTCTATCAAGCTTAATGTCCTTGGTGGCTTGCTAAATTTACCTGAAAAAACATATAAAATGTTACACTTGAAAAATTTTGTAAACACTTTAATTAAACACAGCAAAATAAAATATCCTGCTTAACCGGAAGTTAGTTGCCGGGTACCTGCGCAGGAACCTTCAGATGTGCTTTTACAAAAAAGAGATGTTTTTTTTTGTACATTCATACTTATCTCTCAACCGTACAATATTAAAAGCTTCATACAAATAAAAATGTTTTATTCGAATATCTTTGTATCGAAACATGAAATTGTAAATTGTATAAAAGTATGTGAACTGAAATATAATCCCCAATATATTTTAATCGACGAATTCTGTGTTATTAATAAAAGATTTTAAAATAAGCTTTTATTTAGTTTATGTATTTCGCAATTTATATTTTCTGAATTATTATTAATTGAATTTTTCTTTTCGACACCACATTAAAAACCACTGGAAATCTACCCAGTTTCCCAAAGTGGAGGTACAAATATAGACCATCCTTACATGCCATCATAAAGTTTCACACGTCATAGTTTCGAGAGCACACCCCATGTTTTTCAATGTTATTTTTGCAGGCTCTTGAATTTTAACTGTCTTCGTATACGATATGTATAGAATACACATATTATTTTTATTCTAACACTATACAGTCACGCACGTTCTGGTGCACGACAACCAAGGTCTTTGGCAGTTGCTCCTGGGATACTTTAAGCACTTTGGAGACCGTTATACGTTAGTTACGCTACGGTATATGCTAGCATAACAACTGTGGATACGTGGCAAGTGGTAGAGAAGAAAACAAGTATATATTTATAATTGCGTTTATATGACGCTGGCGTGCGCTCTCAGCTATTCGGGAAATGCAGGTTCGATTCCAACATCAAGTCAAATTAAAAAAAAAGCTAAAAATGCAGGGTTGGTTGACAATTGGGTAGAGCAATTGTCTAGTAAATAATCTGCCAAGATATCTTACACTTTGTGAAGATCCATATACTCAATTTTCAGAGTGAATATCTTTATGGTGTATAGATCCATATGCTTAACTTTGGAAGCTTTTGAACATGGTATAATAATAAAATAATTTATAATTAACCCTTTTTACGCTACAATACTTTTTCATGTCACAAGTTCTACAATGATTCTGCAAACATTCTAAAACATCAAAATATTCGTGATCATTTTTCATCGATGGAAAATAAGCAAATAACTCCTAAGCGACGTACAATAATCGGAAAAAACCATGTATATGGATAGTTGTCTGCCATTTTCTATCTACGGTTTCAAAACTGTAGTCAATATTTACAAAGGATATATTTTCAGTTGCTCCGCAGTTTTTAATTCTCCGCATTTGCAATTCAGGCATTATCGGAAAAAATCCTTTTAAAATTGTTTAACAATGTTAGTTTTTAAACAGGTAGAGAAACATTAAAATACGCAAGCTTGCATACGAGTATTGAAAATATTGCGCGTCACAAAGTTCATTTTTAAAAATAATGCTGTAGTGAAATTTGTGTTATTAAAATTTGGTTTATAATAAACTTTTTTTAGTGAATTTAGTTTGAATTAAAATTTAAATGAAATAAACTTTCCAATTTTGAATATTCGTTCAGCCATCTCCAAAAAGCTCCATACCAAATTTTAAACTCAAAAGTTTTACGGAAAGCAGAATTATTTTTAGATATTATTTTGTCTTAAGCCTTTCACTTATCCCATGGGTGCACTACCAATTTAAATTATTTATTTTAATGTGTACTCAGCACCGAATTTGCCGAAAGGCCTTTGACTAGGATCGTCTCTGAGGTATTTTGTCCCGTTTTTTCACTCATTATTTTTAGACGATTATTTTTCATCTCTCGCTGTCCCGAATATATAGAAACCTTTTTTTTATTGTTAGTGCATTATTTGAATTTTCTCGACTTATTTATCAAAATATTATTTATTATAAAAGATAAATAAATATGATTTCAAATAGAGTATGTATTTCAATAAGTTCTATCATCAGTCTTATAAACGTTGAAGAGTATACTACCACCATAAGCAAAAACGCAGCTATTAAAAAAAGATCAATTTTGAAAAAACTGTTTGCTCTCAAAGTGGTTTTTACTAAACAACTTATTAAATTAATATCGAATTGGGTAAATAACACACCAGATTTAGTTATCGTGTACTTTAAGATTGTGTATATTTAGCAGGCTATATTATATAAACCTGAAGATGCCGAAAGGCGAAATCCGAGTCGCTAACAATGATCTCACATATGAAAGTTTACCAGTTTTTAATAATTAAGAATTCAAAATCAATTTCCATCAAGCACCATCAGTCAAAAATATTGATTATTTATACTTTAGGCAAAAACCATCCAATATACATTTTTGTGCTTTCTGTAAAATTAGTTCTGTGTAGGTTGCGTCCTTTTTCCTTTCCACAGTCGATATATTATTGATGTCCATAGTGTAAAGACGTCTTGAAAGACTATATCACAAGGATCGTTTGTCAGATAATTGCTTAACCCAATGGGCATCCAGTCCTGCATTTTTTTAAAATAATAGATAGTACTTTTTATATTAAATGTCCGTCATATTAAAAAAACTAAATGCAAAGTCGATAGCTGAAAGCGTTTCTCGTCTATATCACCAACGAAGTTCCATATAATTTAATCAACGGAATGTTATTATAATTCTATGAAATTACAAATTTAATATTGGCTAATGAATTAACATTCTGAGTTTATAGCATTTCTAAAAATCTCCATAACTAACATTTTAACGTTAAAATTCAAACAAATATTTCATGATATAACTGCTGGTTAGAGTTTTAAAGGTAATGAGAAAGTTTTTACAGCTTCCCCGAGGTGACATTTTCTCAGAAATTTTCCAGTCACCACAACGTGAATACCTTTTTGTATGGTTTTCAAATACACCCAGTACACGTGATATTTTTAATTGGCATTTATTTTGTTTGTTTATTATTTGGAAAGCCTTACAATATTTTTCTTATTTCACTGCAAAAAACAAACTGGTTTTTGCAGTCGTCAACAAATATAATATAGAACATTTGAGGGGGGTATTTCCAAAACAAATGTATTTTACTGTGTCAACATATAAATAAGAAGATTTAAACAAGTATTTTTTCTTATAAACAACCACTTAGCATGCAAAACAGTAGAAAAAAATCAATTTTAAAAATATCGAAAACATAAATGAATACTGAAAAACATGATTGTTATGTAATTATTTTATAAAAAAATACACGTTTAAAGTATTATATTTTAAATTTTAACCTAGTAGAATAAATTTACTTTGGAAATACCCATATTTTGTTGCGTTTACTATTAAATAAACAATGATAAATAATTAAACGGATTTATGTTTTTAAATTTTAAATTTTATAAAATAATTTAAAACTTAATACAATTCGAATTATTTGCCACTCAAGATTCACCTTTCGACGTTTTTAGTCGGTTTAT
The DNA here is from genome assembly GCA_022683975.1 of Rhyacophila evoluta. Lineage (NCBI taxonomy): Eukaryota > Metazoa > Arthropoda > Insecta > Trichoptera > Rhyacophilidae > Rhyacophila > Rhyacophila evoluta. Next base: position 3,685 of record JAGVSQ010002850.1, on the reverse strand, counting down.
ATATGTATTCATTCCGAAAGTGAAGCATATAAATCTCTACAGTGTGAAAATATCCGTTCCAAAAGTGGAGTAGATGAATGTCCGTAATGTGAACAGATTTTTTTAACAGACTATTTTTCACAAGAATTGTTTGTTTAACAATTCGTTTTTTCTTTACTTTGGCAGATTTGGGAATCGAGCCCGCAATCTCCAGATGCAAAAGACGCACACTAATATTCAGGCTACTGGAGAGACAATAGAAAAAATGTTTAAATGTACCGAGAATGAGTGCTATTTTTATCTATGTCAACATCATGAAATAATTTGAAATTATAATATCATTGACCAATTTGCTAGATACTTCGTTCATCATTATTCTTATGAATATTCATTATTATTATAAAATTAGAGATTTTCATATTATGTATGAATTTGGTTAAAATTCGTGTGATTTTAATTGATGTTGAATGTATGACACAAATCATTTTTATAATGTCAGCTTCGAACAATGTAGCAAATAGATCTCTAGAATTTAAGCTCGCATCTTAATATAAAAAGAATTGATTCAGCCAATCATTTAACCTGCTTAGAAATATTTAGCATCAATTTTGTTGTATTTTGTTATACATTTATTTAATTAAATCCATAACAAAATTAAATAATATGTATGAAGATACTTTATTTTACCAAAATTTTGCTGGAGTATCTAAATTATAACGGTTTACTTACAGGAGCAATAATTAATCGAGGTAAAAACAATTTGAGGTCTCAAAGAGAAATAACATATTATATTATAAAATATAAACTTTCCAATTTCCGACCGACGCTGTGTTTTAAAAGCTCTCAACACGGGCGCGCCGTGCTGGCTACCGAACAACTTTCCCGTCTACCGGAAACAAGGCTACAGCGGCCGAAGCTTGCCCAAACTTTTAGCAAATATTGTACTCAACTTACACGAACCGGTTGTACTTGAGTACCTCAATCCCCCGAGATAAGAAGCTAGTATGCTGGGTAATATGATCTTTGCCACGACTACCGTGATGAGAGTTTATGCAAGACTTCACTAAGTCGTTTCTGGAAAGAATTTTAAAGCTGATTTTTATCACAGACTAGTAATACGAGCATACACCTAGAATGAAATGGTTCAGTTTAATGTTGTCTTAACTACATTTTACAGCATCTATTAAAGTTGTAGTTCGTGGGTAGCGAAAATATAATATACTGTATAATTTTATCAATAAATATACCATAGTAAAAAAACCATCTCAAAGAAAACTCTTTCAATGCTATTAACTTTGTAAGTTTTTACGTCAATTGCTACGTCAAAAATTGAGATCTGTCTTCATGTCATTTGGTCATTATTATTAAAGCCACACTTCACTAACTTTTTGTTATTTCTGAGGCTCAAAAATGGCTTCTTCTTCTTTTATCATGTTTGCTGCCAAAGTACAGCATATGGGTCTACACAGCGCAAAAATAACCCCGCAATCTGAAGACGTCTTGACAGATTATTGTTTGACGAGAATAGTTTGTCAGACAATTGCTCAGTTCAAATGGACATCTAGTCCTGCATTTTCAAATTTGAGTCAAAAATTAAAAAGTGGGAATTAAACTCGCATTCTCTAGATTGCTAGGGGCGTACGCTAGCCTCTACGCTGCTGGGGACGTTACGCTATAAAGACTTATTATGGCTAAAACTCACGTATATAACTTCTTCTTCTTCAAACAATGTCTCTTCAAATAGAGTCCGTGATGAAAGTAAAAATTTAAAGGATACGTTTCAACAACTCTTTTTAGCATATCCGCTCCGAAGGTGGAATATATGGATCTCTGCAATGTGAAGGCGAACCTTGACATATAATTTTTTACAAATCTTGATTTTCGAAGAAGACTTCTTCAGTGCTTCTAAATATATAGGTTTTACGCCAACTGCTAAGACAAACACACTGATTTATCTCCAAATCTTTTAGTCATTAAAGCTGATTAAAACTTCATCATTCCTGAAGCTTTAAGATGGTAAGCACTTTCAAATGATGCGTTTTAAAAACTTGAATATATACGCATATCATATTAAATTTGTTCTGAATTGGCCCGCCATTACAAATAGTTAAAACGGAATATTCGACAGACTAATCCATAAGCTTTTACAAATTCCATGCACACGTTACATTATTTAGCTAGGCTTAGACATGTTGCCATGGAGTACCTAGAAATACGAGGTTTGTAAAGGCATCGTGTATTATCTGTATGCTTCAGTCAAGAATCGCGACTCGGAAGAATAAGTGACTTAAAGCTTCAATTACTTAAGCTGTGTGTAGCAGAAAAGCTAGTTGAAAATTCAAGCTTTTATTCACATAGTAAGTAGATTTTTCGAAGCTTTTTGAAAAGAATTTAAATTTCAATTATACAGAAATAATTCAGTCTCCCTGATAGATGAAAAGTTAGTGTGCGTGTTTTACAGCCGGTTATTGCGAAATTAATTTTTATAGCTTTTAATAGGATTTAAAAAATCTAAAGATGCAAAATATAGTGCTCGATGGATTAAGCTATTGGGTGATGGCCAATTATTAAAGGGGGAAACTGTCAAATATGTTTACAGATATCTATACACTCCATTTATGAAGCCAACATCTTCATATTGTATAGATCCATAGAAGATCTACAGTATCTACTACTTGCTCATATGGCAAAATGCAGGATACCAATCACATCATTTGGGAGTGTCCCCATATGTCGGTTGAAAGGGACAAGCTTCTCAAGTCAGTTCGACCATTTGTTGGACCTGTCGGCCATTGCGGCTTGGTTTCTACGAAGGAATGTTCTAGCTTAAAAAAAATTAGAAAATCTTACGGCGAACGAGAAAGTCTCTTCTCGACAAGGCTAGATATTAACAGGGTAAAATTAGTTAGAATAGGAATCACACACACTCTAGTGCACGCCAACCAAAGTCTGAGGAAGCTGCTCCTAGGATACTTATGGCACTTATGAAGACCGTTTTACGTCCGTTACGCTACGGTATACGCCCGCATATTAGGTATAGAGACGTGGCAAATGGTGGAGGGGAGAGCAAGTGTGTAGATCTATAAGTTACACATTCAGGACTGACATTGAAAGAATTGGTTGTTATTTTTATTGATAGTTGAAATGATGTTTTCTACTTAAAATTACTAATTTTTGAAAATTAACACATCACATTTCAAGGAAAATAATAATATTATTATTAAATATGGGTATTCAAATTATATAATCTCGCATTTTGTTACTAGAGTAGAGTGACAATGTGTGGCTTAGATTTACCTAGCATCTAACCACAGACCCTTTGCTAATGAAACGGTCCATGTATAAACAATAAAGGACCGTGACGTCACGGAAAGGGTTAGTTTTATCTATCATATTTAATGGAACTAGGAACGCTAGTTTTAACCGGGCTAAAGTATAAACACAACGTCGATATCAAAGGGTCGTTTGTCTCTTGGGAACTGTTTTACTATGTTTACTTAGTTATTTACATATCGACTTTGAAGAAGAAAACAAACATAGCATACAGTTATTTCAAAATAACATTTTTTCGTCTGGTGTTCATTTATTATTTAATAACGATTACTAAATATTATCTTTAGAATGTATTGGTCTGAGTTATGGGATACATGTTGCCAGTAGTCATGCCAATGCGGAGAGCAATGGTGATGTATAACGAGATTGCCTC
>JAGVSQ010002849.1:0-23306 GCA_022683975.1 Rhyacophila evoluta | reverse complement strand
AAAAGATAAACTGTCAAAACGTCTTCACATTACGGAGATCCATATACTCCACTAGGAGTGTATATCTTCATACTGTGTAGGTCCATATGCTCCAGTTTGGGAGCAAACATGGCTTATTATATATATATACAAAGTTTTTAAAAGTTAGAAGGTAAACTTTTTTCATTATATAAAAAAATTACACATACATCTCGGTTTTACTAAAATCTTTTCAAATATTTGTCGCTTCCTTAAAAATAATTCGTGATAATTATCAAAATGTTCTAGATGACTCTGAATACAAATCACATATTTTATTTAACAAGACGTATTTCATTTACATGGTGAAATTTATTACGTATAAGGCCGTGAGCACGATAGATACCGCGCCAAGAGAGCGACAAACATAGATGCGAAATAGCTGTAAATAGGTGAGTGGCAAGTGGGGAGTTCTTGTCACGACAACACGTTGTCGCGCTGTTATTTTGCATCTCTGCTACGGTCGCTTTGCCGCTGTCGCTCTGCTATCGTGGCCGCGGCTTAAACGTGTGCAGAATGTTGTTGTTCTATTCTACTAGAGAGTCCGACTCATGAATAAAAATTAACATTTTACTTTATTCTTTAAACGATAATTGATTTTCAACTAATTGCTCAGCCCAATGAGAATCTACGCATGCATCATCAAAACTCTAAAATACTTAATAAACATGCAGCTCTAGCAGCTATTAAAATCAGACATCTAATCGGCAGGTATGATTTTGCTAAAAATATTCCAAGAATAATTACGCTAAAAAGCATGGAAGTTTCATTCCAAGTCAGACAGATCCTCCCAAAGAAGTCGGTCATACCATCAATTTATTTTTTGTGAATTCTAATCTCACTTAATACGATAAAATAAATATATATCATTGTATTGTGTTGGCATAATTTAACTCTTCATATTCTACGACATGATTACTTAAATACCTATTATGGGCTGGCAACATTGTGCGGCCGGACCAATATTACCTGAAACCACGATACTACCTGCAAGCTGAAAACATAATCGAGCGACGAAGAGCCATCAAAGAGAAGCAATGCTTTACGATCACGTAAAATATGTCAAAGAACTGCCTGAATCCAATATCAAAACTCACCGAAAGACATAAACTATTTTTCCTATTCAGTATAATATTACTTTATGGAATAATGTGACAAATTTATTACGTAAATAAACATTTGGTTTGTCCACCTCGAATGGCATATGGATCTTAACACTGTGAATAGTTACCACCAACAGTTCAATTAATCGCTCAACTCAAAGCCCATTTATTCCAATCTCCTTGAAATTCAAAATTTCATAAACAACTACGAGTGTGCTTGCTAATCCGCCACCTATAGCAATAGTTGGTATACTATATTAATAACCATATTTGAATAAAACATATGAAATTCCACGCAGTAAATTTTTGAATAATATGTAAACTTCTTAATGATATGTTTTCTTATGATTACATATAATATTTATGCTTGTTACGATTATTTCTATGGAGAGACGAGCCATTTCGACAAATCCTCAACCCAATGGGCATCCAGTCTGGCATTTTTGGAGTTTTAAAATCCGATAGGTGCGGAATCGAACCAGAATTCCCCGGATTGCTAGGCGCACACGCTGCCAACTACACTACCGGGGAAATACTATACTATAATACATTTAATTTATTTTTTTGGTACGAAGAAATATTTCATTAAATTATATCGTTATGGCAGATTGTATTAAATTGTATTATGTAAACATCAAATTATCATGCTATCATAGATAGCTTAATTAATAAAATTATAATCTAGTATAATTAGGTGAATTAAATAATTATTAGCTAAATTAATTTTAAGAAATATGAATATTGAAATTGTGGTAGCCCTGGATTGTTACTGTTCAGTCATCCATTACACATAGCATAGCCACGAAATATCAATAGCTGATTGATATGTATGCAATCGCAACAGGGTACTCGCCTCAGATTATTCGTGACGGTATCGCTATCAGAAATTTTCGATGCATATTTGCGGCATATTTTCTGCCTTAAATGGATGCGTCCACACGTGCCACCATCAACAGCGTTACGACGTAGCTTCACTTTTAATAAGGTGTGGTGTATTGGACGTCGTAATTCAAACACAAATACTCCTAAGCCAGGACGCGTTTACTGACTACACAAGAATTTAAATGAGATAGATACCGACTACCTGATATAATTAAAATTTCGTTGACCATTAAAGTTTATAAACGTTTCAGCGTGCAATGCTTTCTTCGTTTAAGATAATTAAAACTTAGGCTTAATTAGTTTTGTGTTATAATAAATTAACAAAAAAACTTACACTTTGTTATAGCATGCTTCGGCGAGATATTCAAACATTTACATACCTGGAACAAGAGAGAAAAAAATCATTTTTCATAAATAACAATATGATACATTAAACGAAGCATTCAGTAATTGGATAGTATATGTAGAAGGTGATTTATTAGTCACTTGTATATGATATTATCATTTTAAAATCTTTAGAAATACATTTTATTTTGTATACCATTATTTCCCAAACTATGTTTGCGGAACACTAGTGTTCCGCTGAACCTGAATAGGCGTTCTACAACAATTTGGAATGGTTTTATACACCGATCTTCTTACTAGTAGGAATTACCCAACCGAAAAAATAAGTGTTCGGTTAAAATTTCCGGGCTTGCAAAGTGTTCCATTGAAGAAAAAGTTTATGAAACCCTGTTTTATACAATACATAAACGTTTCCCTGATAAGGTAGTTGGTAATATCTGCGCCTTGCAATCTTGGGATTGCGGGTTCGATTCCCCATCTATCGGATTTTAAAAATCCAAAAATACAGGACCGGATACCCATTAAGTTGAGCAATTGTCTGACAAACAATTCTCGTGAAAAAAAATCTGTCAAGACGTCAATACATTGCGGAGATCGATATCTTATCTTCACAGTGTGTAGATCCATGCGTTCCACTTTGGGAGCGAACATGGCATAAGAAGAAGTATTCGATTTGTTGATGTATAATAATTCGTTATTTTAAAACATCATATTAACTTACATAAAAAATATTCTCGGATGTGTTTGTATGTATGGAATTGTACAATTATAACTAAAGTACTCGTGTAATATATATAAACTTATAACGACTGCTACAACTTTTTTTGAAATCTTGGAGCAAACATGGTTTATAAAAAAACAATACAATACGTAAATGTAGAAGATACGTGTTATTTATTTACAATATAATACGATATTTAAAGATGTCTGCTATGTCTAATTTTAAGCATCGTTTGTTTATGGTAGACATGGCATTTCAGCGAGTTGTCTGGATGAGTAGCAACATATCAAAGTTGCCGCATACTACCCGACGAGCCATGGCCGGTGGTCTGTGTTATTGCCTCTCTATAGATAGTGTACGGCGCAGTGCAAAGTTTAATGGTGATTGCAGAGCGGGGTTATGCCTTCACAAACTTCCCTGCGAGATTTACAGCCCTAATGAAAGACCAGGGGGACGGAGGCTCGTCCGGAGAAGCTTACAGACAATAAAAATAAGAAACCAATTATTAAACCGACTAAATCTGGTCGATTCTACTCGACGTCGAATTTGGTTTAGTGCCAATCTAGGGATACAATAAAAATGATTGATCATGATAGTTTCGGTCAAGGGTAAGAGTAGAAAGAGTCTTAAGTAAAGACGAAAGTTCACGAACAAACTTGCGATAAAATCTTCTCAAGTTCGTTCATAAGTCAAAGGAAAAGTTGTCATCTTAAAATTTATCCTTTTGATATGAAAATGATTATGAAACGATATCAAATTTAGTATTAGATGCTAGATGAAAATTTGATAAAAATATAATTCATTTAACGAGATCACACCATTCTGTATTAACATATTTATAAAATGCTCGCTCCCAAAGTGGCGCATACGGATCTGCAATGTATGAAGATATCCACCCCGAAAAAGGAGTATAAGGATCTGGCAATGTGAAGACGTGCTGACAGATTATTTTTCATGAGAATTGTTTGTCTGATAAATACTCGACCTAATGGGCATTCAGTCCTTGATTTTTCGGTTTTTTTTAATCCGGCAGATGGGAAATCGAACCGGCATTCCCCGGACTGCTAGGCGCACACGCTACCAACTATGCTACCGGAGAGACTATTATGTGAGATAATATATACTACTCTGTTAATTTGTGTGGATAAAGTAAAGATTTTTGAAGGCGAAGTTTTTTTCTACATTAAAATCATTTACATTCGCTGAGAACGGTCAAGAGAAAATGTTGTATAATTGATTTTTTAGGAGGTACTGATAGTAAATAAAGGCAATCGATGAGCTTTATGTAAATATTCTATATTACATGATACACAAAAATTAAGAATAATAATAGCGAATAGAATATGTCGTCATCAATATTGCAGGAACAAGTAACTCGATTTTTTTGGTTGAAGTCACTTTGTACAATAGTTTTATTTTTTGCAACCTCTCGTATCATTGGCACATTTTTACATTATCAAATAATGTGTACACCTTTTTAAGTGACTTAAACCAACAAATGCGCATTAATGCTATAAAATGTATTGAATTATGTTCTTACAAACATAATATAATATATATTTGCATAAACCGTATACTATATAATAGTATGGTAACCTAAATAATTACTAGCACGCAACTAACCTTTAATACTTCATAGACACTATTTTACCATGTCCGTTACTACAGTGGAGCATATGAATCTCTACAATGCGAAAACATGTCTCAATACAATATTTTCAACAACTACTATTATGTTAAACTAACCGGAATCGCAATATTAAATTACGAAATAGTGAGGTTGTTTTACTACTCTTATTTGAAACTGTATTTATCTAATAAAAAAAACTTCAATATTTAGTGATATCATAATAATGCGTTCACAGATGCTGTTAAATTAAAGACAAGGTATAACGATCGTTTATTTTAAATATCATTTTGATTTAGTACCGAAGTTTATAAATATCCCGATGTTAAAATCAAATTTGACGGCAAATATCGTTTGACTCCGCTGGTACATATGCGACCATCTGACTTTTTAATTAAGTTTGTTGAAAAACTACTCTGCGGGACTGCAAGGCGACGACCACGTATATTTATGGCAAAACATTGTCATGATAACAAGGGCGGTTCGTGAACAGTGTGCCTGCAATAAAATCACAACGAAATGATTCAATTACCCCAACGAGACAAACTTTGTATTTCGCAACGTCATAATTTGTATTTTACAGACATTAGCGCACCGAACTTTGAATTACCCGCTATATTCCAAAGCAGTATTTATTATTAAAGTGTAAATGATATCTCTGTGCTCTCTATATGCCCTCAAATATATTCTACAGATTTCAACAGAGATAAAAAAACTTTTAGTACAGTTGAATAATTGTGTTCAATTAAAGCCATATTATGTTTTAAATTCTATCTAGTTATAGCTTTTTCGGCTATCATACTATTTATTATCAATACGAAATAACACTTGATGTTTTTTTCGAAACAACTTTCGTATTGTAACTCATTATATTATAATTAATTAAGATGTATGTATACCGAAACAATATTGTAACTTTATATTGGCTATTTTTAATCTATATAATGGAGTTCTACCAAACAGATAAGAAATAATCAGACGACAATAAATGAGATTTTAATCAAACGTGTTAGCATCTATTTGTTAGAACTTTATTTTTCAGGATTGATTTTTTAAGTAGCGTGTAAAATTGTATTTTATTTAATTTTTTAAGCATTTAGAAATGGATTTCTAACAAGTAAATGCTAATGTAAATAGTGTCCTCTATCAAGAAAATGATATTTTAATCGTTTTTTTTTTATTATTATGAAGCACAATTTTACTATTATATTTAGGTGAATTTTAGAGATTCATATTTCGTCATATAATACATATCTCTGTAGTGAATATTATACAATAAAAAAATGACGTAGTACGAATTATGCAGATGGGTATTTACCGAACACATATTTTTAAAAAGATTGTGTTGGATAATTATAATCATATACAAGTAAAATTAATCTTCAAATTTAATTTTAATTGTATTTTAAATACTTTTTTAACTTTTCAAAAAGTAATACTTAACGGATTCATTGTAACGTTGGGGATTTTTGACGTCGAAAATATTTTACAATTATATAATTATAATTGTACTTGTAATAATCAAATTAAACGAGTTTTGAGATGTCTATTTTATATTTTGAATGCGAGATTGTTTTGCGAAACTTTTTCCACGTTTCTGTAACTGTCAGCCAAACTAATTTGTATCATCTGCAAGAAAGAGTTTTAATGAGTTTTAAAAATGTTTAACCGACATCTTTCGGTTGGAATATTAACCATTCAGCTTACCGACTCTACGCATACAGGAAATTTAATTATCACATTTTCTTTATAATATAGTTTCTCTAATGATAAACGCATGTTCTGCGGTATAACAGAATACTATCCGCCTAAACAGGCAAATGGCCCGGCGTCATTAAGCCCATTTCACACTATGCTAGTAATTAAACGATTGGCGAATGATTTACTTATCACTTAATGTTGTACTTGACAGAGAAGCGTCTGAACACAATACATTATTAGCGAGCTACGTGTCAACACTAACAGAATCCAATGTAACAAATCAAATGTAAATAAGTTAATAACATAATTAAACACAACTAATAAACTTAACTGACGATGATTCAGACATATCTTGCAGCTTATTAAGAATTTAGTAAGAGTTGGTGAGGTCTGCTAGTTACCCGAAAAATTAGAAGAAACTTAGTAGTCGCCTAAATGTTTTCTCCAAATTACTCGACAAATTCGTCTATCCAAACACATTTAGGCAGTAAATTACTTTCAATTTGACGAAAATACTCGCCTAATCTGAACTAGGCTTTACCCAAAACCATATGTATGTAAATATGCGTGCACGAAATAATGCCCAAAACAATAACTTACCGGTAATTGGTACATTTATTTTACTGTAACTTTGCTGTCGGTTGCCGTTATCTCTCCCTTTAATTGCTAAGGTGTAACAATATATTTACGTTTCATATTTCATATTTCACGTATACTTTAATCATATCAGACGCTTATTAATCTGAATCTACCGCTTTTACTCAAGACTCCGTACTTACCGATGCAGGGTAAGTTTTGTAATAAAACAAAATAATTTGAGAAGCTAACCGATTGCGGTTGAAAACTTTACCCGCCGTTGTTTTTACGAGGAAATATCCTATCTATTGTTGCCTCGCGAAACTAACATGAAAAAGACTTGCTTATTCAGCAAGTTTCGCTTCGGTGCCTTGCGCATTGTTACGTAATTATAAAAAGTATGAAATTTCAACCTCTACGGCGTAGAGGCCGCTCTGCGCAGTTAAGTTTCAGAAATATAATCAAAAGGTAAAAGCATATATAAATTAAATTTTGGAAAGTCATACACATAAACAGTATCGTGTTATAAGATTGCCTTGGTAGATAAAATATAAAAGCAATCACGAAAAGCATTAGATAAATAAATATTACAAGCAATTTTGATAATTAATACGTTCTATGAAAATCCATTAAATCTTTGACTTCAAACTTTTAAACTTTGCTACTAGTCGAGTACCAATTTAGAGAGAAAATTTCCGTCATATATAAACGAACTGTTTATCTAATTATGGAAAAAAACACATATTCAGAGCTGCAAACGTAAGACAATGAATTTCATTTTATTATTTATTACTGGAGTGAATGTGCAAATCTTTACAAAGTCCATCGACTTTTGATTTAGATATAATATTTACTTGGTAATTTTGCTATATCCGGAGTTGCCATTAATTGGGTTAAATTATACACAGTTTATTATATTTAATTAAATATAAAGTCAAAAGAATTAGGGGAACCATTTCAAAGCATATTTACAAATACTAGTTATATAATAGCACGACGTATAAAACCTTTTTTCATACATTGTACTATATTGTACTGGTGTTGAATAAATGTCCATATGATGGTTTCAGTTTCTGCTGAAAAGCCTCAATGGTTGGATTATATAAGAGAGTGAAATTTCCATTTGCCTGCCAAAGATTTACAGGAATAAGTCTACCAATAAAAATAATATTATTTACACCAGTGTCCAGAGGACACACAATACCTACCGTTATAAATTGAAAGCCTATCAATACAGTCTCTCAGTCGGCTCTTTGTGGACGTGAAGCTTTCCACAATAACAACATTCTCGTGGGCAATGTCCTCTAAACTGCTGGTCACTCGTGAGACTTCGGACTGGTCATCATTTTTATCTTGCTTTTCGGCGGAATCCGACCTCATAAAGCTTCCCGCAAATATGAAACGCGTCGGGTTCAACGCACAAAAACACGTCGGAAACATCGAATCGAGATGTTTACCAAAACCCATCATATTAAATTTTGAACATTGTTAGATCAATCACGTCGTTTATTCAAGATAACTTTGTCATTTACACAATAGAGTTACACAATTCATCACATTTTAATAACACGTGCACATTTTAATTGTATATTATACATAAAAAAACATTCATCTGAAATTCCTGTATCATCATTTAATATCAGAAAGGACTTTCAATAAAAATAATATGTAAATTTATCATAATTCATATATAGAACATATTCGTTGACCTCGATTATGCTATATATGTGGTTTAAAGAACTATGCCCTTACGTATAATAGTAAAAATATGTAAACGGTACTCTACAATTTGTTTTCGAATAATTAGATCCACTTAACCCATTTCAAAATATACGTGTTTTGTAAGAACAAGACTTAGGCTAGGTAGAAAATTGCCAATAGATGAAGAGCATTCACGTCAATATTTTGTAGAAATATTATTTTTATACTGAATATTAAAATATTTAATTAATTCAATTGTGATATAACATAAATCTATATATTTGCCATGTCCGCTCTGAAATTGATGAACACTATATAAATGAAGTTACGGTAGTTGAGAAACAAACTGAGTTTGCAATACTTTAATGTACATAACAATTAATTAGAGTATTCTTGCGATCAAACACAACCTGCATTGTTTAGTGATTATAATGAAATTCTACAATTAGGACGGTAAAATCGGAATCAAAAACCTCGATTGAAAAGGTAATCAAATACGCCATTCTGAGTTGAATGTGTCTACACGGCAATCGAAGGCATATTGAAAGCGTAGGTAAAGAATAACTGAATTCGCTGAAAAGTTTTCAGGCTAAAAGTTTTCCCCGCAAAACCTTTGCATCTCAATATTCCTCTGACATGTTGATTGATGAACCTCTACCTCAAAAACTCTTTGACGGAATGAGAGGTGAAAAGTTTCTTACAAAACTTGGTTCGCGAGGTCACACCACTGCTATGCAGAAGATGCTAAGTAAATATTCGACAAAGGGATATTACTTGTGGGCTACATAACGAATGATTTTTAAAATCATGTAATCAGTAAATAGTTTATAAACTAAATGAAACGATAATTTATTTCAAGTAATTACTTACTTAACAACTAGAAGTGAGATGTGTTTAAAAAATACTTGAAATTTTTTTTATAATGACCACTAGCTAAAATGTGCTGTTTGAGTTTAAGCTTAATATTAAACCATCTATATATTTAAATGCATTGATAAATATTCAAGTAATTCACCTAACTACCAAATTTCGAAGTTTTTTAAACACAATCTAAAGCTTTGGAAATAAAAAAGCGGTGTTAAAAAAACTATTATTTATATGTTTTAAATGTTTTTCAAAAAAACCTGGAGCTACTACTATAAATTGGTGAACAATATAAAGTACACTTAACTGTGAGTAAATGAGCCGTTCGAAAATTGGTCTACCTAACAAAAAATAAACTGCAATCGTGCGAATTAATCTCCCATTTTTATCATACTTTGGTAAAGTTCTAAAGGCGTGGGGACGTATAATTTGAATAAAGATCGGGGAAAGTACCAAAAGAATTACTCCTAAAGTGTGACTATATTACGAAAGAGGGTGGAAAACTTTTGGGAAATTCGAAAACTTCAGGTGCGAAGTTTGCATGACTGGTATCCCGGATATTGGCGAACATCACACGACATGTCGCCGTACTTCTTTAATATCATATATCAAAAGTTCGCAGACATAGAATAATGTCTTCGAAGGGCCATTGCATTTATTTTATCGACTCTTTTACGACAGCGAACCATGGCACTTGAAAATAACTAAAAGTATTAGCAAAATTATTCTAAGATTTGAAAATATGATTGTAGAGGCTACTGGTATAATAGTATGACTTTTTTCCGAACAAGGTACGGAAACGGATCTAACGCTAGCTCAACGAGTTCTTATTCCAACGCCTTCGTCGAATCAAATGAACTTCAGAATTCTGGAAAAGCACAATATGATTTTCAAAGACCTGCGTTGCGCCAACACCCGATGGCAGGAATAGAAGAAGATGGAGGAATAAATAAATATTAAATTCTGAATTATTTAAAATCAATTTCCATCAAGCACCATCAGTCGAAAATATTAATTAAATAAATATTACATTACACATTCATATTGAACATAAAATCTTCATCCTGTGAAGATTGAGAGATTTATTCAGAGATTTTATACGGAAATTTGTTGCTGTCTATTCACCCAGATTATAACAATTACTCATCTTGTTTTACTAAATACATTCGTCGGAGCTTTTTCAATTTCACATTTGAAAATACAGAGCTACACAATTCAATTTGATCTTCGGTTGTACTTATCAGATGGATTTACTTTCCGCGAGAGAAAATTTCTTGGCTTTAATGATATTTCGACATTATATATTCAGAGCGAGAATATCTTTTCCAGTCATCTTTACTAAGCCGATAGATACTATAAATAAGTATAATGAGATAAGAATAGTATAAATTCGCATCGAGACACTATAAGCACTCACTTTCATGCGGGGAGCTTTAAGTTCGTTAAAGCACAGTATGTTTTCAGATGGGTGTATGGACTTAGTGGATATAGCGATTAAGACCAGGTGTAAGGACGAGACGAGTGGATGGTGGCCACATTAGGTTTTTTTTTATCAAAATACGTACAAAAATAAACATTTTTTTTTATTCCTTAATAGAAATTCATTCATAAGCAGGTGATGTTCCTTTGAATCGACTTTTGTGTGAGATAAAAACCGTACAAAATCGTCCTTAATCGAATAAGTGAATTATGAACAATGTCTTTCATTTTTTTCTTATCAAATGCATTACAATATATTGGAATCGTTAAGTATCGATTCAAATCTCAATAGTTCGGGAAATTGAAATCATGAGTCTTTATAGATATCGTTTCAAAAAGATTACTTGTTATCTCTGTAATAAATATAAGTGTAGATACTATGTGAATAGAATATATCGTTCAGGAGAACAAAAAAAAACATATTAGGCTTCTTCGACCGAGAACGTAAAAAAAACAATCTGTTGAAAATATCACAATGGATAAAGAAGTACCACACTATCAGAATGAAATATCTTCATATCAGATTCGTTCAATACGATAGCGTGAATATCTAGTCCTGTTATAAAAGATCGATTTTTGTCTGGCGTCCGCATGGGAATCTCCGGAGATGTTTCGTTAGAATAATTACTTTATTAATTTAAAACTAATGTTTTCTCCTATACCGATTATGTATTGTAAGCTGATAGGCTGGTTATAAATGAAAGGTACTATTTTGTGTTGATGTGATATTGTCCTGCAAGCAAACTCATACAACTATAAGGCATAATACTTATATTGATGTGATAACAAAATACGGGGGGGATTGATCTATATTTATTATTGATACTACACGATGATATTACACTACAGATACTACACGTTTGCATATTGAATGTGTGGCAATTCTATATGCCCGACGATTATTGTTCAAAATTGACATATGCTTCAAGTTACAACACCTCCCAATACGCCCGATTAATAGCGGGTATTAAGACGATATAGATCATGAAAATTTTGCAGGAAAGCCTCATAAGATATCTACATTTTTAATTTTAATTTCGATAATATAATCAGTCTCTTTAAAAAGTAGTTTTATTTGGATGTGTATCAAAAAAACCAAGACTTGTAAAAAATACCATCGACCCTGTTTAGACAAAACGCATTAACCCTCGTAGAACAATAATGCAATGAATGTACTTTAATTCCTTTTTCCTGCACGCAAATTCTGTAGTATCTACCTTTTTAAAACTCTAAAGCTGAATTGAGATAATTATTCAGCTTTTCCGCCTTGATTCCTTTTATTGAAACCTGTATTTAGCTATGTGAATTGTGTTTTCTGAACCAAAAACAATTTTCAAAAAACTGAGGGTTAATACCTTTTGCCTAAACAGGGTCGATATTGATTTGTAAAATAGCCTTGTATAGCTGTATGTCTATGTCTTCAAATAAAAATAGGATCAAGTGTTTTTTAAACCCTTTGATTGCTGTGCTGCTTTTGAAAATCTTGGTAAATTGGCCACAATGAAGCATTTATAATTATTTTTCATTTAAAAAAAAACTGTATTATTATTAAACGTACTAGTTTTCGTATTCGCCATGCATAATATTGCTGGATAAAAAGACGCAAAACAATCTTCGTTAGCATTACTCACTGATATTGCGAACACCGATTTATCTTCATCAGCAGTCAATAAGTTAACCTTTTATATTAGATAAGACGGTCTAAAAATAATATTTTAAACAATCTACAAGGTCAAGTAATGTAATTTGAACATTTGGGATAACTACGTCACCAACGTTATACGAGTACACGCAAAGAAAATCTTTTTTCCAACGGAGGATCTTCTATGAAGTGAGAACTGCTCCCCAGTCCCGTATACAAACGGTGATTCTGAAGGAAAAGGGAAAAAAGCACATTCAGATATGAGTAAGCCGTTTCTTTTGCTGAATGAAGCAATACATCATTTCTGGTCGGATGGAGTCTTATGGATAACCACGCTTCGCCAACGATCATACAACATTGTATTTATTTTGTAAAATAACGTTTTGACTGAAAACTAAGATGAAAATTCAGAAATATTCATATGGAGTTTTCAATTGTATATATACTTAAATTCTGAATTTAAAATCAATTTCTATCAAGCACGATCAGTCGAAAATATTAATTAGTATATAAACTTATTGAGTAAGCTCGATAAAAATAAATTTCCTAATGATAATTCGATAGTCTAATAAGATACTTAAAAACAAATGTACGTCACAAAGTTTTTTTTTATTGTCTCCTAAAATGGGAGATATGATTCTATGAAAATGACAATTACAAAAATGGAGTATGTAAATATCCATATTGTAAAGATTGACTTTGAGTACGTATTGACCCTGTGAAGTCTGTAAAATACATTTCGGAATAAAACTGTAGAATATAATACAAATAAATTCATTCAACTTGTAAAAAATACATTTTACTAGACAAACCATTTCTATCAAGATTAGTTGGTCTGATAATAGAAAATTGAAAATGTCTGACAATTGTGCTTTCAGAGCGCGATACTCGTGTATAATCCAGATGGATCAATGAAGCTTTTCTCCTATTAATATTAATACCCATGTTTTTATCACAATGTCAGCTACGAATGTATAGCATACGAATCTACAAAGTTTAAAGAAGTCTTTTCCGACAGTGTAGTACATATAACTCCGCAATGTGAAGAAGACTTGCCTTGACAATGTATTTTGACACAGGAATTATCACAAGGATTTGTTACTTGAAAATCGCTCAACCCAAATGCTATCCAGTCATGCATTTTTTTTAATCGAACCCGTAGTCTTAACTAGTAGGTGTCATTATATTATTTTAAATTACTCAAATAAAACTTTGCATTGAGAAATGCAGTTACAATATCTTCTGCTGGTTATAAGATTGAATTTTAAATCCATTGCACCGTGTATAATGTTATCATTGAAATTGTCTCTAGGTACTGGTTTGTTGTGGAGAATGACTTGATCCAGTGGCACCCATGCGAAGTGAAATTGCAGAGAGACTCTGTGAGCGCATCTCAAATGAGCTGTGAACTGGGAGAGTCGGCCGAGTGGACTGCAAATTTATTGCAAATGTCGATGAGAAATCAGCCGTGAAATGTACAGGCGAATAATAATCATGAAAATGCGATTTGGTGCATCCATTTTTGAGATAGTTGTTAACAGACTGACGTGAAGCTACATAACGTGGTGAATTCTTTTCGTGTGTAATTGTTATAAGCTATTCGCGATTTATATTGAGCATGCCAATATATATAAAGAACATACTGATATAGTTATAGTATAAAAAAATTAGAGCTTAAAGCATGTGTGCGTAAAAAATTAACTCATTAATGGAAGGGTTAAAAAACGTTGTTATTTGACACAAGTACGAGGCGCGAATTCGAAAACAAATCACGGGACTATATATTTAAAAGCGTAATTTATTATTTTATTAACATGCAAACATGTAACATGTAAAATAATAAATTGCATTTCAAAGAAGCTTTCAAAAAAGTGCGAGCGAAGTTTCTCGATATTAACAAGGCTACGATAGTAAGAATGAGAATCACGCACACTCTAACGCACCCCAAGCAAGGTCACGAAAAACTCTTCTTGAGACACTACTGACAATTTGAAGAGCGTATCACGATCGTTATGCTAGGGTATAAGCCCGCGTAACGGTTATGGAAACGTGGAGGGTATAGGGGGGAAAGTAAGCTATCACGCAGTATCTAAATAAGGCGATTTTACACAACTGTATCAGAGTAATATAAAAACAATAGGAAGATATTATTGTTCTATTCGTGTGCTACGTTAATTAACCTCTGCGGCACTTTTGTATGAAGTGGTGTATACAGCACATATTTCTAATCCCTTTCTTACCGCAAGGCAGTTTCACATTTGTGCTTTGACAACATCTCTGCTAAGTAGAATTAATATAATATCATTTATCATTGATGCAAATTGTTAATCTCTTTCAATGAATAATATGTGGTATAGTTTCAGCAAATTCACATATCAGTCATTATTATATTTGGTCGAGTAAATCATAGACTTATTGGTCCCCAGTGTTTTTTTTAACAAATATCTAGTCTTTTATCGTTGAAAATTTCTCCAGCTAAGGTCGACTGAAAATACAATCGTTTGCATGCCGTTTATTTAGAACGATTAGTATTCCAAGCAAGTAAAAGCTTGAACAATACAATCACGTATTCAAAATAAGGTACCACACCGTAATGTAAAAATGCACTGAGAATTTTATTGGCAGAGTAAACCACATTAGAGACACTCGGGTAACTTCGTCATGTCAGAGAAAACATTTTTCGCATCTGCAAAGATCGCCAAAGTGGAACACATTCGGTTTACGTTAGAAAGACCGCTTTAGACTAAAACGTTTTCACAATGCTTTTTCACACAACGATAACTACATCAAAATAGATCAAATCACCTACTGCGACAATAGACATTCACGCGTATTTTATATTTTTGTAGATATTTGTATGTGTATATTTATTAAGAATAGATTAATTATTAAAATATAGGTTATTTTCCGATTCCGGTATAACTGAATGCGAACTGGCTAGATAGACAAAAGAAATATTTGTTGTTTCATCTTCTGCAGTATTAAATAAGTAATTGGATCATATTTTATTTATTCATGCATAATTCGACTGAAAATGTCATTTGGAGTCCACAAAACCCATCGATTTCTACCGGTAGGTAACCTTATTCCGTCTTATCTAATTTTTTTAAATAAAATACACAGCACGACTCTATCACGGCTTATCAAAATTCCATTGCGGTACTGAGGCGAAGCATAAAAAATAAGTAATGTATCGAAAATCGAGCGCGATGTCGAATTTCGTTATCGTAACGACACTAAAGCGGGAGTCCGTCGAAGCGTTAGTTTCGTTAGAGGCCTCTCTCTTTCTACGCAGGGCGCTAGTTTAGTCGGAGGCCTCTCTGCATGGGGCGTTTTACGTGCGATGAGCTTAGCAGCGAATAGCGAGCCGCTGGTATGCCTCGTGGCTTACGCCTTTGAGGCCCGGATTAAGCCACAAAGCCAAGCATGAGGTCCACATAATGCCAATAATCTCGTAAGTACGGGGCGTCGGGATGAAAATAGATTTTCTGAATGAATTCAACGCGATTGAAGGCCATTCATTCACGTCTTAATTGCGTTTTTGTGTTACGTTTGTCGAATAGGTAATATAAATAACCCTGATCACAGTTTCTTCATCTTACCAGATATTATATATGGCATGCATGTTGTGCGTCACCATACACACTCACCACCACCACACGTATTAAACATGTGCCCCAAAAAAATATAGACTGGTAATTTTTCCAATTACATATATATAAAAATTATCAAAACCGTTTCAAATGTGTATATTTTATAAATATAGAATTAAAAATAATTTATTGTTTGAAATTAATAATCATATTCCATATATTATAAGTAATAAAACACTTCTTACATAGAATTGGTTGAATAAGGATAACATCATATGTTTTAGATATACAGATTTCAAAAGTTCAGTACTATGGTTAACTTGATTTTATATATCCCATTATATAAGCTCATATAAATCAGTAAAAAATAATATAGCTCATTTAATAATCGAAACAATGCATATTTAACGTATTACTATAATATTTGTATTATTTGAGAAGTGTTTTTTGACTTTGAATGCTTTTAATTATTAATTTTAACCAAGTAGCGGCACTATTAAATGCGTCATTTTGATTTTTTTTCTCTCGAAAAAATAAACCGTAACATCTTTACTTGTATTACTATCAACTAAAATGAAAGCTTTACTAATATTATGAATGAATACTTTTTATTAGATATAGATAACACGTCCAAGTTTTAGTAGAATACAGTACATTATAAACTACACGTGCATAACTTATTTTCAAATTGTGATCAGCACAAAGTTTTTTTCTTTGTATCATATTCCGTTTTACGCTCTCAATTATCTGGTTTTAAATGGGAAAAGTTCCTACATAGCTAGGATTGATGTCGGTTAAGAACTCATAGAACCACATCAGTCAAACTACAAAGTTCTTCCGTGTGCGCTATGCGCTGGAGAAAATGTACGATCACTTATACAACTACGCGCGAAACTAAATAGTCTCAGCGGTTGGGTGAAGTTTTAAAGTATTAATTACCATGTGCATATAAACTTTAAGAGTTAGCAAAAGCTCCTCAATGGTGCGCGTATTCTTCGACGCGGCAGATGGTAGGCTGAAAGCTTTCTAATTAGCGGTAATTAGTCGCAACGAGACTTCGCGGATGAGAAACTCGCTCTGTCTGTCAAGGCTTGATTTACAACGAAAAAAAACGCCGCTGAATCATCCACCCTCTGACTGTATAAATATAGAGTCCCGAGTTAATTACGGTGGTGATGAAAAAAAAGATAGAAAGAGACCCCGCGTAGCATCATCGGTTAATTTGCGGAAAACGCAGTTTTTACGTTATCAGTTAAGCCGGGCGACAAAACTCGTTAGGAAGCGCAAAATCCTCGAAATGAAAGCAAGAAGAGGACGATTATTGTATTTATTCCATTGAATAGCGAGGGTTCGTCTTATGATTGAAAGGTCAAATACGCCTTTGTATAAAACATTTTGTAGATATAAATATAATTTCATTTTCCACGATCCAGACAATGCGTACGTATCCCAGTAACCTGCCGATGCAAAGACTTACTAAATCGATTATTCCATAAATATAACATCGGCGCCAATATTTCAGAAGCGCGTAACTTGACTTTTTGGTGAAAATAACTTTTCTTATGATTTTCAATCCCTTGTATCATTGGCACATTTTTTGTTTTAATAGATGTGTTTATTTTCAACGCAAAACGCATTTATTCATTTCTGCAATACCAAGTATTATTTTTAATTTATTGCAACAACACGCAGGTTGACACATTTCTGCAGGGAACAGTGCGTTGACGCATTCCCACGCGCGATTACGTAAAAAGTGCACAATTTCGTGTTGTCAACCTATGACCATAAATATATTTTAATTAAATGTACAGCTTTAAATGTATGCTATTCTGACATTTACATTAGTTAAATAATGCACTAAAGCTATGTCAACATTGACGGATAGTTTTTATTCACAGACATGCTTATCGAAACAATATTTGCATGTTTTATTAGTAATTGTAAATTTATATTATTATAATATATAAATGTGCGATATTCCTGCAAAATTTCGAAAATTTTCGATTTTCTCGAGAATATTAAGTAATTAAAATTCTCGCACTTTACAAAATTGCAAAAAAAGATTTCTCAGCCTCGAGAATTCAAAAAAAATCGAGAATTCACAATCACTACTTGTAACTGATCAGGAATGAAATACGAGTCAAAAACTTCTCTGAAACTCACATTATTGTGAGTCATTCATTCAGTGTGGAAAAAAGCAATTAAGGTGAATACCCGTTCCAGAAAAGGCACCAGGGGCCCAAAACAATTACACATTTGTAACGACGTTAGCGAAAAGTTCAACAGAGACGCACTGGGGTCGATTGTATCAATTAATGAAACAAAGTGTTCCGTCACGCAAGAGTGCGCGTATCCCGTTCGATTCGCCGAAAACCGCCGAAAGATTCATTTGGTATTCCCGGAGATTGCGGAGACTCTTCACGCGCCACGGACTTTTCCCGGGAGGGCGCTCACGTTGGCGACGAATTATTTTGACTCACTTACCTAGTTCAAAAGAAATAATCTTCAAATGAACAATGCATAACATAGTGGACGGCGACGTTATTTGTGCCTGAATCCTATAAACATTGAAACGCCAATAAACTAATAACCTAAATAACTATCGAAATGTGACCGGTCTTGGTATGGTATTCTTTTTTCAATAACACGAAATATAGTTTAAAGGAGATAATTAGAGAAATCGCGGTGAATAGTATATCGAAAGTATTTATATCATCGTGAGTGTTTGTTTTGAATTTGAGTGAATTATTGTAGCAGTTTCATATTAAACTGTGAGGAGACCATAAACATTTCATTGAGACGAAAGGCGAGGCGTGAGAAATGAATTGATGTGAGTAATGTCTCCCCGGTAGCGTAGAGGTAATCGTACGCGCCTAGCAGTCCGGAGAATGCGTGCTCGATTCTCAAATCTGTCGGATATTTTTAAAAAATCCTAAAATGTAGGACTGAATGACGATTGAGTGAAGCAACTGTCTGAAAAACAATTCTCGTGAAAAACAATCTGTCAAGACGTCTTCACATTGAGGAGATCCATATACTCCACTTTGGGAGCAAATATGGTATAAAAAAGATGCATAATTCGGATACTTAATGGGTTTGAGCAGTTTAGTCACAACCGATTCTCTTAACTTAGTAGTAAATAAACTCTTTTACAGAAATTGAATACCCATGAATATCTAGCGAGATAGTTTAAAAAAAAATTCGAGATCAATCAATTGTTTTACTAAGCCGTCTACATCTAGAATGTAAAACAAATCCTATATGAAAGATTTACTGCTTACGATTATAATACAAGTCTGCTGCGAAAAAAACAATATTTATAATTATCCTTATCATTTCAATAGATTTCAACCTTTCAATAAATAAAAGGTTGCACATTAATGCAAGTATTGATAAAAAATGTTCAATATTATTATATTGAAGAAACTCGTATTGAAAAGTGCTTCCACTTGTATGACATCGATTTAAAAATAACTTGGAAAAAATTCCAGCCGAGGCGTTAATGACGCGCAGTAAAAGTATTCATAGTGCACTGGAAATACCAAATGACATTATTATCCAATTTTATAAGCAGCCTACGCGTCAAAGTTTGGCATAATTTCGTCCGTACTTTTCCATGCGGCCGTGGCAAATGAGTGACAAGATCGAAATCTGCGATACAACTATCCCGACGTCGTGTGGAAGCGGCAACGAGCCCAGTGCGGCCCTGGTCAGCACATAAATTACCGCGAGCTTTGGCAACTCTCCATGTAGTGTATCAACGTTTGCAGACACAGGCGATTTTATAAAATCGCAAATAAAACAGTTACATGGGAATGGCCGTGAAGTTCCCATAGAAGATCCTTAAATTATATGGCTCATCTATCTTTTTTGTATGTGATATCATCTGAAATATCATGTTACCCAGTGATTTCCAAAGTCTCACAGAGGCGCCACAAGCTATTCTAAGACTTCATAATTAATTAGACTCTAATCTATTAGAGCGCGCCGTGGGAGAATCATAATTCAAAAAATGCGCCACGACTCAAAAAAGATTAAGAACCGCTGATCTAGCCGTTGCTAAAATTGGTGACTCTATATAAGAGTTCAAATATATGCAACGAGATAATCAGACATATAAGCACAAGAAAACTGCGCACAAGACAGATGCCTAATTTACGATGATTTTATTTATGGCAAAGGTTTATGAAAGTTAAAGTTTACGTTACTTGGCTTTTCAGCCCGTTTTATTTTATTTCACAACCTTTTTTTACTGTAAACATTTAAAATAAAAATGTGAGCATATGAAGTTACGGTAATTCAGTTTCAAAAGCCATAATATTTCTCTGTAATCAGTTGTATATGAGGGCAATTGTCTTGGGTGCATTTGTCTACGTCGGCATTTGGCATGTGAGTAATTTGTCGTGCGTACTTTTCTTGAGCGCAATTATCTTGTGTGCATTTGTAATAGAACCATGAAGCGACTATGACTGTTTTCATGATTATTTTATTGGAACCATGATCATCTCCTAGACCTAAATCTTTAAATATAAATTTAATATAACGTCACTAAAGGGTGTTCTTTGTACTGTCACAGTGAAGCATTTGATTTCAAAATACTTTGATAGTAAATAACACATACAGAGTTCTATAAAAGTATGAACGCCTGACTTTCAAAGGTTGAAAAAAGGTAAAAAAAAGCTCGAATATTTTATCGACGTGAGCCTACATTTTTACGTACAAACTTCGGTAATAGGACAATAACTCCTTGCTAAAAATAAATCCTGATAAATAATCCATCAAAAATACTTAAATATAATCGCATTAATTTAAATTATCTGACCTAACATAATAAACTATTTTATCTAAACCAATGCCAGGAAGCTTCGACCGGGGGTAATAATCAGTATCTATGTATACGTAAGTTTTGTAGGGAGAAAATTGTCTTGTATAATACATAAACCAAAAGACAGAATCCGAGTCGCGAATAATAACACAAAAGTGACCATATTAAAAAATATAATCGATACATCATAGTAAGTTAAAAAATAAGTTATGTATGGCAATACCCACATCATATAAAAATTTGTAATACAAACCAAATATAGATAATCCGTAGAGAATCCACAATATCTATCCATCACAAACACGGGTAATTACAATAATTTATGCTTTCCCCAACAAAGAAAATCCATTAGACTTCATCTCTCGTCTTCAGAAGTAGATCTTTTGAAGGTTTTTCCAACGCTGTGTGATCGGCCGACTTCGCCAGCCCGAATCGTATTGTCCGACCTCCAAGGGTTAAACTTCGGGTTGTTCTTTATGAAGCTTCTTAAATTTATAACGTCATGGCCAGAGAAATCCCAAGGGTAGTTGATAATATTTCATGGAAGCATTTCATCGCGAGTAGCAAAATATTGTATGTTATGAGATATTCCATATAACGGGTTAAGTCACTCAATCGGACAGCGATTGCACGGCGAGACGTCTAAAGTCGTGTTTTAATCTTTATGGAATATAAAATCCAGACTCATTAATAAAATTGGTGGCCATTAATGCTAAGTATATTTTAATACTTGGATTAGAAGAACATTAAGCTTTTTTCAAAGCTTTGGGCACTTTCAGCATCCATGTTTGGCGTCATTGTAACTGTTACTGACATGTGAGTGTGACTGCAATATTTAATGCATATTGATATGACCACAAAGAGAGTGTACTATTGAAGTAGAAAGATTGAGTTTTTTTTATACTATGTTTGATCCCAAAGATATAATGTGAAGATATCCACTCCGAAATTGGAGTATAAGGATCTGCACAATGTGAAAACGTCTTGACACATTATTTTTCACGAAAATTGTTTATCAAACAATTTTTCAACCCAATGGGTTCCTACATTTTTGGATTTTTTAAATCCCGCATTCCACAGATTCCAAGGCGCGCACGCAAACCTCTACGCTACCGAAAAGCTTAATGGTTTTCAATTAATAGCATCACCAACAAAAAACAGCCTATTTTATCTTTAATCCACTCAGAAAGTGGAGTATAACTTTGCACAGTGTGAAAATTTATTTCCATATTATTATTTATCTATGGAAATCAGATGTCATTCAATCGCTCAACTCACTGTTTGATGCAGTCCTGCATCTTTAAATTTTTAACAATCTTTAGCAGCTGTGAGACTTGAATCTGAGACTTCATCATTAACACCGAGAGCCAGACAGAAATAAGTCAATCAGAATTCTAAATATTATATATGGTATAATTGTGAAAATAGTTCTTCTACGTTTGTTGTCACCATTGCATTAACGATATTATACATTAAGCAGACAGGCATAGAGTTTGGCGCAAAGAATTAAAAATGTAGAATAAAACGACAACCATTAAATTGATTAAAGATGACATTAAAATAGTGTAAAATAGTGTAAAATAGATAGATGTATAAATTTGAACTCCCTTGTATCATTTCAAAGGGCGCTTTCAGAAAACCTCAACAAAAGAACGGCTCTAGTGCAAGGGCGAAACGTAGAGCTTTTTCTTTTATTCGCAGGCCGCTTCAAAGTCGTTCGGGACGCGAAAGTTTAAGCAGAGCCGATATATTTTTTGCCCACGAATAATTCGATTTTATTTTGATTTTCATCAATGGCAAATCCGTCTCAGAATGGAATAAAATTGCCGGCGACGTTACCCGGCGATTTTTCACTCATTCATATTCATGCGAAGCAAAAATAAATATACAAATTCTGAGGAATGTGGTTAGATTATTTTATAAATACCCTGTAAATAAATCTGTGATTGGATTTTTACCTATCTGTATATACATATACTATATGTATAATATATGCACGTCGAATATAATATTTTATTTATGTATATACATCGTAATAATCAAAATATAATATATTTAATAAATATAACAATCACTGTAAAACAAAATAGCACTAATTATGCATCGAATAGACTTCATGGAATACTATCATTTTTTATTTATTTATTTATTACATGTTGTAACATTACAAATTTCAAGTTTAATACGTTAACAACACGATATACATATAATTATGACGAAAATATCAAA
>JAGVSQ010002848.1:0-23307 GCA_022683975.1 Rhyacophila evoluta | reverse complement strand
AATGTGAAGAAGTGTCTTAACCATTTTTTTCAGTGTAATTATTTGTTAGACAATTTCTCAATTGAATGGGTGTTATTGGATCCATAAAGTCCAGCAGCTCTGGAAATCAAACACGATTCTCCGTGATCGATTTCCAGCGCGCAATTTCCGGCACCGAAGCGCGCGTCAACTCTACTGGGAAAAAAATATTTACATAAACAAATTATGTAGTTTAACTGTACGCAAAAACAATGCTGACATCCTTGTCAGTGATGACGACTTTTAGACGATGAAAAACATTGAAATTCTAACACTAAAGATTGGATGGATAAAATAGACGCCTGTATCGAAAAGCTCGTAGCTCTGTTGTATATAATTTGATGGGTCTTTACATTTTTGAAATCCAGTTGGAACCGAGATCCACAAGGCCATTTGAAATTTCATATAAGTTTGACCTGAACCCCCAAAGCAAGCGAAAGAGTTTAAAATAAGTTAGTCGATGCCAGCAACTAAATCCATGTTATTCAGTGGCTAAAATGGGAGGAAATTACGAAGGACTTAGTGAAAGAAGTTCCGATCGATATCATCTGTAGCTATTTAATTCGTGAGATATGTTTTTAACGTTATTTCACTTTACTACTATGACTATATCTGTAAGAAGTAAATAATAATTCATATTCATTATTTCATTTCCCGACTTACAATTTTTTGTATATTTTAGATGACGTTTGCCAGCCACTCTAGGATGGCAACGCTATGCAGATCTTTTGCTCCAGACAACGAAGAGTTATATGCTGAGATGAAAATGGAAGAGAAAGATTTCCAGGAGAAGTTTGAAGAAAACCTGAATATTGTAGACGTTACATTTTGTTGTGACCAAAATGACACCGAATCAAGCATGAAAAGTCGTAATGAACCTTATAACAGCAAATATCCCGAATTAGTGGTAGTCATAAAACTACATAAAACTGCCTTTTACAAAAGAAATTTTGTTTGTAGTGTCTGCTTTAAATTTTTTTCATCATCTGACGAACATAAATTGCATAAATTAATCCATAAAGCAGCTACGTGCGAGAACAAAAAAACTCATAGACGCGATAGTGCAAAACACATTAAAAATATTTTTACTAAAATTGAACCTTTCAAATGTTTAGAATGCAATTATACATGTTTTCAGTCAGCTCACTTCAAGCGACATAAATTGACTCATTCAAATGAGAAACCCTTCAAGTGTGAAGAATGTGATTTTAAATGCATAGAATTTGGCAACTTAAAAAAACACAAAACGATTCATTGCAGTGAGAAACCTTTTAAGTGTGATGAATGTAGTTTTGAATGTAAACGATATGGTAGCTTAAAAATACATAAAATTCGCCATTCTGGCGAAAAACCGTTCGAATGTAAAGAATGCAATTATGCATGTTCACAAATGAGTTATCTTAAAAAGCATATGCTCACACATTCTGGGGAAAAACCATTCAAATGTGAAAACTGTGACTATAAATGCTCACAATCAAGTCACTTGAAAATCCACAGAAGGATTCATTCTGGCGAAAAACCATTTAAATGTCCTGATTGTGATTACAGATGTTCTCGCTCTTGCCACTTGAAAGTTCATCAATTGACTCATTCTAGTGAAAAGCCTTTGAAGTGTGATAGGTGTGATTATCAATGTAGACGATCTAGTGATTTAAAACTGCACAAAATAAAACATTTTGAAGGTAAATATTTAAAATGCAACGAATGCAGCTTTACTTGTATGCAATATAATAGTTTAAAATTGCATAAAATGATTCATGTAGGAGAAAATATTTTTCAATGTGATAATTGCGACTATAAGTGCTTTCATCCTAGTAGGTTAAAAAAACATAAAATGACACATTCTGTAGATAAACCCTTTAAATGTTTGCAATGTGATTATGCGTCTAAAGTACCAGAATCCTTGAGACAGCATAAAATCACTCATTCTGCAGTAAAACCCTTTAGTTGTACAGAATGCCAATATACGTGTTCGCGTTCTAGTCATTTGAAAGTACACAAATTGACTCATTTAAGAGAGAAAATGTTCAAGTGCGACGAATGCCCCAATTCATTTAATTATTCAAATGCTTTGAAAGTACATAAAATGAGTCATTCTCAATAGAAGCCATTCATGTATAAAAAATGCTAATGTCGTGTAAGAGCTTGAGTAATTTGAATGTGTATAAGACGAAACAAGAAATAAATAAGTTTTCGGCTAAGCAATCATGATTAATAATGATGTTCTTCGTGTATTATTTGTAGTGATTCATGTGGCGTCCACATATAAATAGACGAATAAGCTAATGAACGTAATGTTTTGTGGCCGGGAATTTCTCATGTTTTAATGACTATGAGTATAATTTTTGAATAGTGTTCTTTATCGTATTGCGGTAAGTAGCGGGCACATTTGAAATTTGGAAAAATAGCGGGGGGCGCCCGCCAATTTCTAAAAAAAATAAGTGTGTGCTATACTTATTAATATTAATTATTTATTATAAATCTGTAAACTGTATACTACGTTTGTAAAATTAAAAGATGAAATATTAAAAATATACTATCAAAAATAAATTTGGGTTTTCTCGTTATTGACACGTCGATCGCCTGCGTGCGTGTCACAATCGTCACAGAAAGACAGAAATGTTACAATACAGTGTGTTTTTGTGTTAATGTGTTTTTATGAATATTTTTTTGGAAAGTTGTACACCTTCCTAATCACTAACTATGCGATCGCGTATTGTTGTATACTATTTCTCCTATTCTTCATAATTGAGAATCTAACGCCTTATAAACCAATCGCGTGAGGGCATGTTCTTTACAAATTATTCATACTTTGCCGAGTAAAATATTATTTCTCCCTGTTTTATAAATGAGAATTTGGTCAATGTCAATAAAGTAAATCTTTCACTTCAAGTAAAATAAAGACACTTTTTGATAACGGATATAAAAGTTTTCCAGCAAACCCTTTTTTCATAGTCAAAAGATCGCCAAAAATTAGTCAAAGATGCACGAAAATATTTTCATTTTTGGATAAATTTTACACAACTCATGAAATATTTTTCTCGGTATAGTTGACATATTTCAAAAAATAGTTTCCAAATGTGAACGAGAATCGAAACAGGACTTATTATTGAATAATACATACTATCAAACTTATTCTTAAATATGATTATACAACGGGTGCATCCCAAAAAGAATTGATCCACATGAGAGGTGTAATTTAATAAAAAATATATTTCAGAAATTTGAATAAGGCGGCTGCAAGATCATACAAATATCGTAACATTAGCCGAGATAATTTTGATTTCTTTTGCGACTGCATACTTGGCCAAGCATTTTGGTCATCACTTTTAATAAAAAAAACTTTAAAAACAAGCTTTTGTTAAAGCACCCATATACCTAGTCAGCCTACAAACCGGGGACTGTCAATCAAAAACTGACGGAAAGGATTGAGGCAATTTACATATGAGTATGACATATAACGTGAGCCTAACGACAAAACCTGCAGTAGACAATTGTGGACACGGACTGATTAACGTGTGGCCGGTCTCAATTCTAATAATCGTATTTCACTCAAGTCCCTAAACGGTAAGCGGGCTGTAGTTGCATGAATACGATTAAATTAATACAGCTGCCAGTAAAATTCAGCTACGTAACTGCTGGAATAAAAATTATACGAAAGATTTTGCTTACAATATTATTATGAAATTAACATAACATACAATATAACTGTGAAATTATGATTAAATAAAATTTGGAGGATGGTAAATAATTATATTTCTCATGTAAGTTAGCAACACTGTACAAAATATGTGCATCAAGTGTCAACCCTGACAAGAACACTGCTCGATAATTTTGTAAATTATCACACCATAACACTATTATGGACATTAAAAAAGAGCCCGAGGAAGTAACAGAGCCTCCACTACACAACGTAAGTAGTTTTCGGTGTTTAACTTTTTAACTTACGGATTTGAATACAAGAAATGAAAAATTATGAAAATTAGACCATGCCACCTTGTTTTATATAAAAATCTTCAATATCTTTTTAGGATAAGTCCTTATTTTTCGATCAAATTAAATGTGAAATGAATACACAGTGGCCAACTTGGAAAAACGAAATGGTAGAAACTATATTACCAATAAAAATTGAAGAAGCTATTACACAGCCTTTTCATTACGAGGAACAGCCGTTTTTAAAGGTAGGTACTATACTTTTTCATAAAATTTAATCCTTGTCATCTGTGGTCCAAATATCACGAGTATAATACCCAATTAATTAAGTCCTATATTGATGTCAAAGACCGGTTACACAACCCCGACCCATATGTCTCCTCATTCTGAACGGCCATTCCATACAGACAGATTGAATTGAGACGTCCAGTTTCGAAATTCACCTTATTGCTTTTTACTGTTTTTGAGAATGCCGCGAAAAATTGTTTTCATTTTTACTGTTTTTATTACTGAAATTTTTATTTTAAGACTTCGTCGTACGAAACAATATAATTTACTATAACGTATTTAGTTAAATGCACAATTCACTTATATAAACTTTAGATACTTATACCAGTATTTATGAATTGAAAAAAAATAACTATTTTTGGAAGTTAAACTAAAAAAGAACATTTAGGTATACTATGATTTTATTTTACTACAAAAAGATTAGATATTACGTTTTATAAACAAATTATAATTTGAATCGTTATCATTACTATGAAACGAAAAACGTATGATATTTCATGTTGAACATTATTATTCAGGGACGTTGAGACGTTTGCCACAATATTTTTGAAGTCCATTGATTCATCTAATTGCTGTCAGTCTTCTCCGTAGTGCTTAATGATTGATTTTACTTGAACCCTCATGAGTAGTTCTGGATTCGCAAAGCTTATTTATGATGTCTTATTCATAAATATTATAAATACTCCGACAATTTTCAAATTTCAATTCAATTTCTCCCTATACAACAAATCTTTTTTAACAAAAAAATCGCTCACATTTCAATTTCGAAACGTTGAATAAAATTTCACCGGCTGATTAAGAATTTAGATTTTGAACGTCTAGTCTTTGACAATATTATCTATTCTCGAGAATTCCACAGCTGTTTTTATAGATTTTGGATGTGTAGCGCTGGAACTTTTTTCTTCCTCGCTTCTATATTTCGTGTACCCATTGTGATTTTTCAACTGAAGAACTATCTATGTCATCTTTACAGAAAATATCCGTGGATTTCGAAAATATAAAAGATGAAAATACATACGTACAGTCGTCAACGTATAAGGATGAATTCGCAGA
The DNA here is from genome assembly GCA_022683975.1 of Rhyacophila evoluta. Classification (NCBI taxonomy): domain Eukaryota; kingdom Metazoa; phylum Arthropoda; class Insecta; order Trichoptera; family Rhyacophilidae; genus Rhyacophila; species Rhyacophila evoluta. The sequence continues at coordinate 18,015 of JAGVSQ010002848.1, read as the reverse complement.
TATTACACATTCAATCAAAAGCGAAGAGACTGAACATTCGAGGTACTCTCATCACGAAGAAAGGCCATTTTTGCAGGTTAGAAAATAAATTTGTGAAATAAAAATTGCTGTCTTGCATAGAATATAACGAATATGAGTATTTTATAAGTCAGTCCGAGTATATAAGGTTTTATAAGATAATCATAAAGTTGTAAAGAATAGAAGGGCTTTAATAATCTTCAATAGAATAAAAAACATTCACGCATTTGAGGGCGATGAGATAGAGCATCCCACGGCTAAATCACGATACACAGTAAGACCCCGCTTAACGCTGTTTTAGTATTACTTGGTAGTATTGGGATCTACCAAAATGCACCTGATATTGGTATTCCCCGAAATCGCGCACGATTTTGTTCCTTAGTTACTCGTATACACTCTCGTGTTGCGTTTAATTTATGACCGTTCATCAACCGTGTATAAAATTTTAAAAGTATTGTTTTATTTCAGATGGCGAAACCTATATTGAGCAGACTATATACATCAGGAGACTACGTGCATAATTTAAATTTACAAATCGACGAGGTTGATGTCAAAAATGAACTGAAAGAACATGAAATACGATATAAGCACGAAGCAGTTTGCAATGCTCCTTCCAACGGTACATCAAATATATTATTTACTGAAAAAGTACCAATTATAAAGCTAAACAAAGTCGAATTCCACAAAAGAAATTTTATTTGTAACGTATGTTATAAAAATTTTGCGTCGTCTGATGATCAACACCTTCACATGCTAAATCACAATATTCATAAAGAAAAATTCACCAGCCAAAAAAAAACAGTTCATGAAAGAAAAAGACCTTTCAAGTGTGGCGCATGTAATTATTCAACCACACGGCTTTATCACTTGAATGTGCATAAAATGATCCATTCTGGAGAAAAACCGTTCAAATGTGAAGTATGTGACTATGCTTGTTCTCTGCGTAGTAAATTAAAATTACATGTATTGACACATACAGGAGAAAAACCTTTTACATGTGATGAGTGTGATCATGTCTGTTCGCAACGTAGCAACTTGAAAATTCATAAAATGACTCAGACTGGAGAAAAACCGTTTAAATGTTAAATTTGCAATTATTCTTGTTCTCGAAAGAGAGAATTGAAACGACATCGAATGACTCATTCTGGAGAAAAACCTTTCAAATGTGAAGAGTGCGATTATATGTGCATTCGATCATCTCAGTTGAAACGACATAAAATGAATCATTCTGGAATAAAGACATATAAATGCGACGAATGCGACTATGCCGGCACTCAATTGAGTAATTTGAAAGTACATAAGATATCTCACTCTGGAAGATATCCTTTCAAATGTGATGAGTGTAGTTATGTATGCCTACGCCGTGAACAATTAAAAGTTCATAAATTGGCTCATTCCAAACTTTTTTAATATTTGCCAGTGTATTTTTTTTATTATGATTGCACCCAAACCTGTTACCTATTTAATACTGCGCGGTACATTTAGTAAAATATTTATATTCATTTTAATATAAAATATAAGCAGCCCTTATAAGCAGAACATATTTTTTCCTGTTAGTATAAAATGTACGATGAAAAATATGTATAACATAATTATGTGATATCGTGATTTGTGAACTGCGTGATGCTCCATTTCATATAGTTCCCTAAAAGCGCTAATATTTATTCTGTTTAAGGTTATTAAAACACTATGTTGGATATTTATAAATGACATTAATAATTAAAGTCCTTTATTTATACGTATTATATTATCATCCGTACAACGTTCGGTTAGTTATTGATTGGACAATGGATATCCAAGTAATGAAGTACTTTATGAAAAATATATTAATTAAGATGGTTGTTCTTCGTAGTGAAACTATTGTGACACGTCCTCGTCAATTTGTATAGGCAATTTACTTACTACCATTTCATTCTTACAAGTTGGCCATCGTGAATTCATTACACATTAATTTAATGTGATTGAAAAATACGGACTCGATCTATAAAAATATTTTTACGTAGTGCCGATTTATATGTAAAATAATATTTTATTGATCCTCGTTCAACAGAAACTTTTGATGACTATATCCTCCAAATATACGAAATGGTGTAAAGCCGCTTGTAGTAGAAAAACAGAAATTAACGCTCAAAGATTTGTGAGAGCTGCAACGAACATTTATGCACTAAAGCTTTTTCTGAAACTGATGTAGTGACTACTACAAGAGACGATGATGACATCGATGAAGAGATGCTTCAGTTGAATGATGAAGAAGATAATTCAAATGAATCTAAAGAAATGGAAAGAGAAACAAACGCGCGCAAGTAAATCAACAATTCATTAATTATTAATAACAAATGTTTTCTTCAACGAACGTACGAAGTTGAAGAATTTTGATAACATTGAAGTGAGCTGGTACTTATACTTCTGCACCAAAATACATGACGTTGCTGCTCATTTTATGCCTAATTTTACGTTCTATAATTTACTGATAGGCAACTTTTTGATTTGATGGGTCGTTTTTTAATTATTTTGTAAAAACTGAAAAACGCTCCATTTTAGGTTACTTTTATCTACCTAGGTAATTAAACTCACCTCGGCGGAGAGAGATAATCATACTGGGTCATACCTGAACCGATTAAAAACAAAACCTTTACCCTGAATTAATATTCGTTTCAACTCCCCAGCAACTAGCCCATAATCTTTTGAACAATTTTCAAATTTTGTTCGTTATATACAGTTTCTTCTTGCTTTGCCCTTCACCACCCTCGTATCCACATCCATCATATGGGCATTTACCGTGGCGTGAATGCATGCCAGGCCTTTTTCAAAGTGCTAAAGTGAAACAGCTTCCCAAGACCTCGCTCCCCGTAAGATTTTGCAAATTTTTAAATTCTAGAAAATTATCTTCCGTAGAAACCTAATCGTAATTGGCGACCAGTTCGAGCTTCTTAAGTCAAAGAAGCACTCCCAAAAGATGTGACTGGTATCTTGCAATTCTATGTGGGCGTATTCTTACTTTAATTACCTGATAAGGAGGGCCCCTCGGATCCCAGCTTCTTTCAGCAGTAGCAAAATTATATGTAATTTTTCTTTGCTTGGATAATGACATGATTATAATTGAGGTTGGCTCTCGTTTTGTACGGTAAAACCAGGATGTGGGTGGAATAAAGTGGTAGTTCAGAGCGTTGTGCTCATTGAAGTGTCTTAGTATGCTCATTTAGATCAAAAATATTTTGTGGCCACCAATTAGCGACTTCTGGGGGCTTAAAATTGCAGCATCAACGATGATATCAGTAAGTCAAGAAGCGACAGCCTCCATGTTAATCAAGGAGTTTTTTACCGCTCTGTCAAGCTTTCATTTAGGGTTGCCACAAACCTTTCCCATTCAAGCATGCTTTGAACGGAATCGTCGTGCTGTCTTCGGAAAAAGTTGTCATATTTCGGGTTTTATTTAAATTATTCAAATATATTGAATGCCATTACAACACATTCAAGATAGCGAAAAATAATACACTCTTCCAAAAAAATCATCATGGCCATTTCTCACGATTATGACATGTGTGTTGTGAATTCATTGTATTTTAAAATGAGTTATGTTGATAGTTAATTTTGTAAAGAAAAACCATGATTTAAACGCAAGATTATTCAGCATTTTGTGTGAAGATGAGATCGGTGCACTTTGTTTATTTGTGTCATTTGTGGCTATGTCGCGGAAAGGTTTTAAAACGCACCGTAGAAGTTAGTGACAATCTTTGAGACAAAAAGCCTGGACTTATTTTTTTCCTCGTTTCCTTGAATTCGATATATTTTACTCTTTATTTGGCTGTTTTTTTTACTAAATCAATTAATTTAATCTTTCACTACAGAAAAACAAAAGCAACATTTTAAATGAACTACAAGCTTTTCAATTAAAACTCTTCGTGGTTAAAGGGTCGCCAAAAATTGGTCAAAGATGCACATAGATATTTTTATGATTGATCAAGTTTCTTAAGACTAATGATGTATCACTCTTGATTCAGCCAAATCACTGCCACAATTCAAAAAATAATTTAATGAAAATCAAAAGTACAATTATTGGATAAGGACGCCATTTGTCAAATTCTTAAAATATGATTGTAATACGTCGACAACTCAATAAGAATAGATTCATATGAAATAAAATAGCACGCTTGAAGTGAAATTTAATGAGCAAAGTATTTCAGAATTTTGGATAAGTCGACAGCAAGAACATACATTTATTGAAAGGGTGGCCTCGGTAGTCCTAATTTATTTTACAGCCTAATTAATATCTATGTCAAACAGCAGTTTCGACATTCCATATTATAATAAGCACAGGTTACGCTTTCATCGGAGGTTTGCAAGATTTCTTGCTATTATTTGGTTTGGATGAGTTAATTTATTTTCAGTTACTTTATAAGTCAGAATGTCACGTTTTTGAAGGCTGGCTGAAAGCCAATTCCTCTCATGTTTTAAAATGACAAAACATCTCTAGAAAATCCACCTCAGTCAACCCGAATGGCAGCAAAATAGTTAGATAACAAAATTATTTGTGTATTTGTTCAAAAAATAAATTTACTAAGCTTAAGGAACGCCTGTCTTGATACAAAATGAAGTGTTATCACTGTGACCTTCCTAACAGACGAGGTACAATATATTTAAACTGATATTACTCTTTTCTACAGACAGAAATTTGATGCTGATGTTAATTATTTGAGTATAGATGTACATGTACGCTGTGTGCTTTGTCGATTTATTTTCAAAGCCATTCTTTTATTTTTTAATAAAATGTTATTATTTCTTTTAATAGAAATACTATAAATATCGATCAAGCATATGCGGAAGTCATTACAATTATATCGTATATTTTTAGGCCAGATTGGACTGAATTTTATTGAGTTAGCATTTTCGACATTTAACCATATATTGATTTGTTATGCGCAAACATACAACTACGTTCTTCTCATTAAATGGTTTTGGTAGGCTTCATGTTTGTAGGTATGTATTTTATATATATGTATAGTATAAACATATATGTATCAAAAGTATTAAAGAATTCCAAATAAAACTTTTGACAACAAAAATATTTGAGACGGGCGATTATTTTGTATGATTAAGAAGGCTAAAAAATAGTTAGTACTGCTTTGTCATGCGCATAATGTATGTAGTTGCATCTGTCACATATTTATATTACTCTTGCAATAACAGTTTGAAGTACACTGGATGCTTAGAAACATCGCGGATGGAGAAAAGTAGGTATTAATGAGTCATTTTATGTTTTTTTAATTTAGAAGGTCTTCCGAATGCAATGCCGCACTCATTACACTTGAAGGGTTTTTCTGTGGAATGAGTTATTTTATGTTCTCTTAAGCAACTAGATGTTTTGAATGCGCGGCTACACTCATCACAAGTGAACGGTTTTTCCCCAGTATGAGTCATTTTATGCTTCTTTAAACTGCAGAATCTCGTAGATATGTACTTACAGTGTACACACTTGAAAAGTTTTTCTTTAGAATGATTAATTTTATGTACTTTTAAGCAACTCCACGTCCTACACTCGTAACCGCATTCATCGCATTTGAGCAATGACGAATGCGTTGTCTTATGAATCTTCATACTAGAAGATCGCGTACATACATAATCGCATATGTCACACTTAAAAGGTTTTTCTCCGGAATGAGTCATTTTATGCAATCTTAAATCTGACGATTGTATACATTTATAATTACACTCATCACATTTTAACAGTTTTTCTTCAAAGTGTGTCATTCTATGTAGTTTTAAACTAGCAGGCCGTGAACTTGAATAGTTACACTCTTCGCATTTAAACGGTTTTTCTTTGGAGTGAGTAATTTTATGGGATTTAAGGTAAGCCAATCGTATGCATGTGTAGTCGCATTGGTCACATTTAAATCGTTTTTCTGTAGAATGTGTCATTATATGTATTTTCATGTCATAGGGTCGTTTAGATTCGTAATCGCAACTAGCACATCTCAGTATTTTGTCTTTAGGATGAATTGCTCGATGTAGTTCCAAGTCTTCCGAATTAGTTGTTGCATAATCATAATTATAACAATTAAGTGGCGTTTTATCAAAATTACTCGATTGATTTACTTCCACGTCATTGGATTGAGCGGTTGTATCGTTCCATTTATCGTAATTTATAAGTTTTTCATCAGTACGATGCATCGTTTCGTATTTTTCCTTTTTAATATTTGTTCCATTAATTTGAATTTGGAATTCGATCATCTTTTCATTCGACAAATGCGAGTCAAAAAGGGTTGTACTTTTGAAGTAGTTTGATGGATTTGTCTGAAATTAAACAATGCGCATTGAACATATTGGGAAATAGTCAGCCTGCGTGACTGGCTGAAAGTTTCTTTCATTATAACTGATTTATCTCCTCGTAGTCCTGAACTATAAATGGTAGACTGTGGACTCATTGAATGTAATTGCTTTACCTACTTACTACCAGATGAACATCATTTAGGGCACGTAAAATGATAAAGTACCTAAAAAAGGAATGCGAAGTATACGAGTCGTACTCCTAAGTAGACACAATATCTTATCTTTTAGGTAAAAGTGGATAACCTTCTCGCTCGCTGTTATCTGAACATAACACAAAGAAAATATAACTTGTGAAAAACAAGTTATTTTAGCCGATCATTCCAACCATCGTTTATTTAATCCGGCTGGTTTCAATTTACCTTTAAAACAATGAGAACATTCCCAGGGTAGATGATTGAAATTTTATAAGCGTTCGTTGATATTTCGTAAATTTAATCGAGCTGGCAAAATTTGAAAGCTAAGCAAATGTGTATATTTAAGAACTGAAATGTCCAATGGTATATATTTCGTTTATTAAGAATGTATATATCGTTAAAGCGTAAAATATGTTCTGGCATTTTTTCCAGCCCATTTAGATTATTCTTTATGTTGAAATCGGCCAATCGGTCTACCGATTAAGTATCCATGTTTTTTATTTGCAATTACAGAACATTAAACAAAATAAACCTTATTGTTGTTGAGGGGTTTAAAAGTTTACGCCATCCACCCAGTCATTAAGGCGACATTCACATCGCTAATTATGATCCACGATTGTTTATAACTTTCAAAATATTTTGAAAGTTCAAAATGAGTTTCATTATTACTGTCCACCGATAGTATTAATTCTTTGAAATAAATAGCGTATTACCCGAGAAGACAGCCTTTCTTGAGAATAGTAAAACTCGTCAACACTGTGAGTGTATTCACTTTTGATGGGGAATGCATTTTCTGCGATTTCTTCCTTGCAAGCTGACCACTTCGTTTCAATTTCACATTTGATATTCTCCAAGTCCATTGAGACATTCTACAAGTTTACCAGTTTTAAATAATTTAGAATTTAAAATCAATTTCTATCAAGCCATCAGTCAAAAATATTAATTATATAAACTTAATATACCCAATCAATATGTGTATGATGAACAAAACTCATTTCAATTAATTAATGATTGCATAATAGAATTGATATGATGAATGCATTGATAGAATTGACGACTGTTATATGGAGCGCACGTAGGATTCGCAACAAGGTCACTTATCATTTTTTTTGTAAACCTGGTACAATAGTAACGAACAAATTAATTAATCAACAACAAGCGGTAAAAATAAGAAAAGAAAAACGGGATCAAATTGGCTTCAAACTGAAAATTTCTTATTAATAATTCAGAATTTAAAATCAATTTCCATCAAGCACCATCAGTCGAAAATATTAATTAATTAATTATTTATTTATTGTGTCAAACATAGTTAAACATGGTTAAAGAGCCAATATTAAGAAAATTCAAGACACATGATTTAATTGAACATAAGTGGAAATTACTAATACGTACAATATAAAATACACTTGAAAAAGCTTCGCGTAATGCATTTAAATGACAAGCGGCAGCCAAATGCATCACGTCTTAAATATCAAAAACTATATTAACATACGATAAATTAAAGCTGTTTCTATCATTTACTGATTGCGATATTGTCTTGGGTAGAAACAAAAAGTTGCATGAAACATAATGATACGATTTAAGACTATGTGCAAACTACGATTCTTTAACATAATAGCGAGAAAGCCGTGGCCATGTATTTAAAAAAGTTGTGCAATCAACTGCATCTATGCGATACTTTAAATTTGATGGTCAATGTTTACAAATATTTAAAATACGAATATGCTGATCCGCAAATAATTTATTTTACAGATGAGTTTTACGTATGTTTTTCATTTCTACTAAAATGGCAGAATGACCAGGGCATGGCAAACAATTTGTGAGGTGTCGTCTGACTATAAACATCGATTTAAATCGCGAAATCACTATATGCGCTGTTTTGGAATAAACTCGAATATGTATTGCAACATATGTGGAAAATATGATTTTTCAACTTACTATATCTACCATGGGTTTTATTTCATCTTCTGGTTCTTTTTTAATGTCCATTTCTTTTGAGAATGCGAAAATAATCACTAAATACGATATGTACATAAAATATAAACTGACGTTCAAGGGACAGTCTAAAATTATCAACATGACTTCCCATTCAGTGCTACCATATGCACGGCGCTGCAGTAAGACTGCTATAATATGTCTATGAATTATTTAGGCAAATACTTCAATAATAATTATTATAAATATTGTATTACTCTCTTTTTCCTTCCACCAAAATTGAAAAAATTGTGGAGGAAAGTAAATGCTACTTATTTGTTTAACTAATCATTTTAAATTTTACTCACTTATTTCAAGATATTTTTGAATGATTATTTAATGTACGCATTTTATGTTCATCGGAAGTCTGATATCCTAATTTATTTTAAGTAATATAATAATATTGTGTATGGTACGATAAAGGGTGATAATATAAAATTATAAAGAAGGAATATGTAAAAGTAGCTCGCCAGACAATTTCAATTTCAGAAAGTAGCTTGCATCCTTATTGAGTTTGTCGACCACTGGTGTAGATGGTTCAGAAGAAATTTCTGAGACTTTTGTACTTGCGGGCATATGGATACTATCGGTTACTTTGTCAAACTCCTTTCATGTTGGCCATGCTTTCTTATTGTAGCTATAAACTAAGAAGAAATATGTATTTGAAGATTTGACTCCGTTTATGCATGGTCTAACTGAATCTCAGCCATTCCGACTGTTATTGGTCTATGTATCCCTGATAATTACCTGAGAAATCGAGAACATCAGCTGTTTTTTTATTTCTAAATGCAGAACTAACTTGCCAGTATGACAATGAGGAGAGCGATTGTGATTTTAATCAGATTGCCTCAGTCTATTAATATCTTCCACATGTGTGTAAGTTTAGGTGGGTGCTATTTTATACATTTTAAAATAGAATCTGTCTTTTGTTATTTTTCTTTAAATTCTCCATTTTTAATTTTATAAAGCTTATTTCTTTTATTATAATCGAGGAAAATATTTCCATGGTAAACTTTTCTTATTATGCCAAAATGGAAATGAGAAAATTTTGAACAAGTATTTTTTGTAAGACAACCATTCAGCATGCAAACTAGTAGAATAAATTAATTTCAGAGATTTTGAGAATAAAAAAAAACATTGTGGTTATTTTATACAAAAATATGTGTTTTTTTGACAATTAAAATTTTGACACTATGGAATATGTTAATCTTGGAAATACCCCACTCAATTACGTTATTTTTTTAAAAGAAGATTTATCCTCTTTGGCATCATATTTATATTGTGTTGTAAATGTACTAAACCAATGATTTGTAATATTTCCAGTATGTAAAGAAATAAATGAATTATAGTAAAATCATTTTAAGTTCAAATAATAGGGATAAAAAGTTTTTTTTGAAGTTCCATAATCATTAAAAGGGAGAAAATAGTATTTTATGCATTTTACAATGTAAAAATAAAACAAATTACAAACGATTATTACGTTTCTTTATTGAAACATATTAATTTCAATTAAACTTTTTTGGTAATAAATATCCAGCAACAATGACATATCATTAACATTTAATTTTTGATACACAATATTTTTTTCATTTTTCCACCGATATTTTTGAGGTCACATAATTAATTCATAAGTTTGAATTGGGCTTAACATAAAATCTCATTAATTTAAATGATGCTCAAAACTGCATTTGAAATCTTTATCTAGTCTGAGAATCTCGTTTAAAGATACGAGTCTCGATTGATTCGTTTCACACTGATTTACTCACAATAATTTTAAGTTAAATATACAATAGGAAAAATACATACAGAAATAGAGTTTCATTCTAATACCACGTCTTATTATTGCAATAGAAGTTTGAATTGTTGTATTTCACAATCAGGTGTGCCATTTTTCCTCGTATAAAGGTGTAAATCCAAATCACATTATTTAGGTTGCGAGTTTCATAAACATATTCATCTCAATTTCGACAATATATCAATAAAAACTTGTGAAAATGTCTAATATAAAGACATTTTACTGATAGAAAGGGTTTTGTGCTATAATTTTAAGATGATATGAAAAGCATGCAGAGAATTATCCGTTAAAATATGAATGAAATTTAAATTCTTGTGTATCCCTCGACATATTGCTATGCTAAATCTTTCTCATGGAATAAACCAATGTTTGAGAGAAGAAAAAAAATTATTATCATTATATAATAATAAATACTTTCAATAATAATTATTTGCATATGCTACAATAAATTTTTAATAAAATAAAAACATTCAACAATATTCGTAAAATAAAATAAAATATATCCGTAATACTAATTTGAAATTGGCTATACTTCTAAAATAATACAATACAATGTCAATAGCGTTATCATAACGGCTATTGAAATTTTAATCTATATGGCTTTAATTAAATCATAACTTCAATGATTACCGCTAATTTACATTCCATATACGGTCATCTTTTTCATAGGAATCTAGCCCTATACTTTAAATACTTTTCATAAATTGCGTTTCATGGAATTCCTTTTGCCAAGCTTTTTACCGTGCATTACGCGTGATTTAACTTTTGATATCATACGATATGTAAATTGCCCAAAAAAGCTGTCTGCCGACAAAAATAAACACATATGTATTCTTGATTGAGTTATCAGTTGCTTAAGAATCATCAAATAAAAGATACACAATATTTTAAGTTTTTTAAAATATGTCCAACAAGGAATGACTCAAAAGCAATAATTCAATCCAAATAAAATCATTTCTAAGAAAATGGGGCAAATTGAAGTAAACATTATATCACTTGCAAATAAACAATATGTCGACACTCATCAGTTACCTTCTAGGCCATTACACAATGTTCATTGATATCTATGACCAATCGCCTCAGAGTTCTCTAGATTCCTGTCCAATACATAATATCAAGTCTGTAAACCTTCGTAATCTTTCTCAAGGCATTTATTTTCAATTATTATTGATTCGTTATACACTATTTTTTTGATTATTTAAGCTATTATATTACTCCACATTCATTATTAAAAGACACAGAGTTATTATATACGGCATAATGATTAAATAAATTATCTACATCTGCAAATTGTACATCGCAACTCGTCCTCGTCTCATAAATTAAACTGTTAACAATCTCAAAAAGACCCTGCCATAAGTTAACAAGCAAAGCAATCTTCCAGCACACTAATTGCAGTATTCTAAAAATGTTAGACGACACATAAAGAATTCCAAGGCTGCTAATGGGTGACACTTAAAAATAATTTTGAAACCCTTACAGTATATAAATATATGATTTATCTTCAGTTTTAACATATTTTTTTTATAAATATATCGCATTAATTCAAAAGGTATACAAAAGCAAGGGTGTGGACAAAAACTTTCAGTGTTGTAATATATATTATAAGTCAAGATAAGTCATTATACACTCCATGAAGCTTGTAATCTTCTGCTGTTCGACAAAAGATTGAAATTTAAATCGCCACGTAATTCAAACATCATCGGTTATATTATATTATATATACTTATTATTATATTTAATATATATATGCATACAGTATAGACAACTTTTAATTTTGAATTAATAAATTCATGAGATATTAGTGAATTCAGTTTATGAGTTTGTGTCCATTAAATATTTCACTGCAAACGTGACTTGCCAGATCTGCGATTAAAATATTCTCTGTTAAATTTCAATGTTATTTATTTATCAGGCTATTTTAGAATCAGCAATGAGGGAATCCAAAGGTATATTTAGATATCACAACTTGACATGGTGAAGTAAAATCTTAAGTTACTGACAGAAACCGTCATTTAACAGAAGATTAATTCAGAACAAACTCTGTGGTACAAGTCAGTTCAGGCAAGTTGAAATTTATTTGAAATGTGAGAGCCTTCATACAAGACACGTCCCAAATTATTCAATTGAACGGGTTGATTACAACCACAGGATTAAAACGCTTGGTACTTGTCTCTGAACAAGACAAGCACGCGAGTCCAATGTGTAAAAACTTGTGGTTATCCAAGTCACGTTTGCCTGTTTCAAAGAGCAGTGTTTTTTAGCTCACTTTTATTATGTTCGCCAGAAACATTTTTTTACAAAAAGTGTCATATTCATATTATTTTCGATTTAGTGCAAATTAGTCAGAATTTATAGATGGAAGAAGAGTTTTTTATTACATATTTAAAACACACAATAAAGGCTGCTATTTATTGATACCCTTTCTGTAAAAAAAACTAGCATTGATTGGTAAAGTATTTATAACAAAGTTTTAATTGCTTTGGACAGAATATTTAAATTGCCTGAAATGAATGAAATTTACTTGTAGAGTATGGACAAAAATGTAAACCATTTGAGTAACTAAAATTGAATCGCCACAATGAGCATTAAATGAGGAATTACAGAAGTGCATCATCAACCAAACTTGGTTCACCCCAACCCAATATTAACAATATTATATTATATTGGAATATTTAAGGATACCATCAAAATCTGTGTAGTAGATAATGTATAAACTAGATTTAGATTCATGCAATTTTCCATATGTACAAAGAAAACGGTTTGAAAAAAATCTCTTGAATAACCGTTGTATATTCATACTTTCAAGCTGCTAATTTATAAGTGGTACCAATACTGATAAAAATAATCAGTACCCCGATAGTAATAATTTATTTTAAAAATATGTTTATTGAGCTCCAGGATTAATTGTAAAATATTCACAGATTAACAATTTCATCAGGTTAGGCATAACATGTTTATATACATCAGAACTGACACTGAAAACTTCACTTAGGCCACTATTGTGTAATCCAAACACCCTTGCCATACAGCATAATATAAACATCAATATTTTAAATAAATACTACATGAACTATAACTTTTAACACGACATAGAATAGCATCCAACAGCTGTAAGAGATAATTGAGGGAGTAAATATTGTTCAGAAGTAACTTGCATACAAAGATAATCTTTGACTTCTAAACGATACAAGGGTACAAATAGATAAAGCACAGATTCCAACTAATTTATAATCTACTAAGCGTTTTTTTTTTTAACTTTTTGCAATAATTAAACAAATTTATGCAAAAGAGCATCTTCATCTAGCCGTTAATATTGTAATTAACATCCTGGATCAATTCACATATGCAACAACACACCAACCATCTTGAATTAGACTAGATTAATTGAATAAAAAAAATTGTTGAAGCTTCAAAATTCTTGCCTTTTTCGAGTGTTATTTTGAAATATTCTATACTTCTATATCAATATGCAATCGTGTTAAGAAAATGAGATAGCTGTCGTAACACAAAACTAGAAGATTGAAAAAAGCATTAATCATAGGTTTTACATATACTTTCAATAAATTAATAGTTTAAAATGTTAAACTAATATTATAGCAAAATTTTGTATCTTTGACGAGATATAATCAAATTTAAAAATAACCAGGTCAGGCATTCTACCGCCACATGTGGTGTGCTATACTAATGATTGGTGGATATAATTTATGTTTTGTAGATCTAAAAAACATGCCAAATTCCTTACAAGTGTGTTAGTTGTGTCAGCTTTGCATAAATAAATCCAATTAAAGTAAAGATATGACTAACATTACAAACTAATAAAACTTAACATGGTACCATTTGAAAGTAACTATTTAAAATACCTGATATTAAAATGATTTGCTTAGTTTATTGAAATTATCAAAACTTAACGGGCAGTCATGCAACTCGGAGATGAAAATATATAGCACCAATTCAGAGAGAAAAAAGTACTGGAAATTAATAGGCAATACTAGAAATGATATCGAAAAATATTTCAAATAAAAAATATAGGCTAAATAATTAAATTATATTCAAAATATTCATATTACAAAATTTTAATTACATCATTTTTATGATTAGATATTTAATAAACACATAATATGAAATTGTATCTTACTATTGCGTAAAACCACTATAAATTTAGTAAATTTTCGATCAATTAATTAAATGATTTTATTTTGGAAATATCCTAGGGCAACTAAGCGTACAGAGCATTAATGTTAACAATAAAGTCAAGACCAGATCAAGAAAAATGTGCAACATTTTGTAAAAATACACAGTAAAACGATTGAATATAGTTTATATAGACAAGGTAGCAGTTCTTTATAATATGCAGCCGACTTTCAATTATACGAGGCCAAATTAATTGTAGTGAAGAAACAAATTCTTTTAAAATCAATCTTACATAACTGATACTTGTCAAAGAATTTTATTGGTAAGTTGGATTCACAAAAAGGTATATTTATCATCAACTCAAACAAATTGAAAATCAACCATTTGCTGACAGTGGTGCACACTTAAAAATATAAATATATATTTTGAGGCTATACAAGAATTTTGTCTTAAGTTAATCCTTGGTGGAGAGCTACATATTATGTTGAAGTAATAACACAAGTTTTTTCTACATCTTTTGGCATGTATACTGCTAATTATGCACAAAAAATTGGCTTCAAATGCTGCATTTTTTTTTTTTTTTTATCGATACATTGTATGTATGTATGTATGTATTGTTGGTTTTATTATTGTGTGTATGAAAATATCTTAACAAGTTACAATCCGCACTGTTTCGCACCAAACTTCACATGGAGTCGGGGCAGATTTTGGAAAGAATATCTTCTTGGTATAATGAATATAACTTATAACCAGTGGATATATCGAAATGAAATTTTATAGCTGTTTCTAAAAGGATTCATTGCATAGATATATTTAAACATAGCAGTGGTATTCAATATGTAATTCTTGTACCAGCGGTGTAAATATGTGATTTATGGAATATATTTTTTAGATTTAGAATGACAAAGATAAGTTATTTATATGTTTAAGCTGCATATTTTATTTATTATTTATCAAAATAATGAAAGAAAATCAAAAGATTGTGATAAATCTACTTTTGAACATGCATAAAAAATTGACATATTCGTATTCGACGTACAGTTTTAAATATATTTATTCGTGTTTTGATGAAAAATTACATAAATAAATAAAACCAAATACCAAAATAATTATAAACGTGTGTATTCCCATCTATCGGTAAAAATTGAAACCTACATCGCGTTTGCACGTCATTTTTTAAATCATTTTTACCATGCGAAAACACACGGACGGACTGTAACGTGTTAAAATTGAGACACTGCGCGATAAAAAAAAACTTGTGTTACATTATTCAGTAATTTTAGAATATTCTTACCAAGTCGGTTGTGTTAAAAAATTCAAATAATAATTTAAGGAGACATTAGAAACATAATAAATTATTATAAACCCATTTTATAATATAATATCTACGAATTATATCCTTGCATATGAATATATGAGCTATGTAACAAGCCATATAACTATTTGCATATTAAGAATGCTACCATTTTCTAATTGAATCTCATCGCGTATTGTCACAATATTAATACAATTCCATACAAAGATTATTTCATTCATTGCAACACTGTTTTTATTTTAGACATATTTTACAAGTACAGTATATGTATACCCTTACTATTCTCAGTTTGTTAATATCAATAACCAAATTTATTAACTTTAATACATTGAAAATTAATTTTAAAAATACAAAGAAGCATAATGGTTGAGAGAATAATTTTTCATTTTTGTATATTATTCTTGATGTCAGTTTTTTTTTTTAATTACATCTGCTAACCCAGTAACTCTCGAAATTCGTATGCCCAAATTTATGAAAAAAAATAATGCTTTAAACAATTTCAACCATTTTTCAGTAGTATCTTTTTATTATCAATTTACAAGTCAACTTTTGCTACTAACAGCATAAAATTGTTATTAAATTGTAAATGCCTTCCATTTCAAATATTTAGTTTGCTTTTGATTTGAAGTTTTCATAATCGTCATAAAAAGGAGTATCAATTCAAATTCATTATCGTTGTCTTGAGAAGCATATCGAATTCTCAAGAATATTCTGAATAAGGAAGGTCTGTATACTATATATCCCAAAGTACATTCTATAGTTGATACTAGATTCGTGATTTTTGAAGGTGAAGATTCAGATAAATAAGCCGATAAAATTCTTATAAAATCGCTGAACTCACGTAAAATAATCACAAACATAGCATCTTTTCTAGAATGATAATCTAAAAAAAAGTGACATTTCTACGAGTGCACTAAAAAAAATTGCATGTCTGAATTATTCAGGCAAAATAAAAACGAATTAATAAATATATAAATCCAACGTTCAATATCGGTATACAAAGATGTTGGAAATTTCATCTTACAGTGAATTCCTAAATATATTATTACAGACTATAATATTAGCTACATAAAATGATGTCTCCATAAATTATGTTTAAGTCTATTCCCACATTAAGATGCGGCAATACAATTAAATAAAGTTGAGAAGGGGAACATAACGGGCGTGATTTACAATCAAATTAAACATAAACACTAGGTATTTTATCATTAGCTTATGGGTACCGGGTCAGTTTGAAATTTACTCGTGTAATAATTAACACATTATAAGATATCTTCAATTAATTCTTAGGAGGCAAGCATTTTTAATGCAGAAAAATTTAAAAGCGTTATGTGAATTGCTATTTGTTTATTTCAAAGCACATGATGGGTTTATATCATGTGTATATCACAATGATTTTCAGTATTATGTTATGGCATTGCTGTGGGAATGCTCAAACACTAGAATAATTTAAAATCAAAACAATAAATAACACACAATGTAAATATATTTGACAAGTAAATGTAATATAATATTTAATTTAGTTTATAATATAATTACTTAGGATATATTTTTGAATACACGTGAAGCAAGTGGTGATTACTTGTTGTTAAAATGACAGCTGCACGCATAATAATTTTGAAGGCCTAGAAGAGTACTTATAACTTTGATAATATAAATATGTATTCTTTTAGAGAAACAACGGTTTCAAAATACTTCAACAAGATTTAAAAGTAGAAAGAGTAACATTAAGATCATTACAAGAAGTCGAGTTCGACCAAACCGATGATCTTCCATCGAAAAGACTTCTTCCATTTAACTGTCAAACTGTGAGGTATTCATCAATCAATAGAAGAATGAATGCACCGTACATCAGTTCTGAAACATTCAAATGAAATTGTAATGCGACTGTAATGTTCGATATCCCAAGTCAGGCAGTATAATATACAGATAGACTATTAAATATAATATTAATATAACCATCCATACTGTGGTGGGTCATGAAATACTAAATGAGTAATTTGAACCTAGTAATGATGCAGGGGAGGTCTCTCAGGTAGCTGCCGAACTTTCATTGTGCCGTCAGCCCCACAGGAGAAGAGTCGGCACTGTCCGTCCACCAGCAGTTGGGTGACACCTTGACCAATATGCTTGAAGAAGGAACTGCGAGCGTGCTCCCCAGGGAACCAGTGCACCAGTCCATGAGCATTGAGACCCCATACCTGAAGCGGAACAAACAATTAACATGCAATTCAAAAGACTCGCCCTTAACCACTTGCCGGATGCATTGTTTTAAAAAAATCTTCCAAAAAAAAAATCACATTTTTTAAATTTATTAA